>JAECUM010025194.1:0-50016 GCA_016617855.1 Megalonaias nervosa | reverse complement strand
GTACCAAAATGGAAGGCGATGACGTCAGATGTGGTCCTTGTGCAAAATAACAATTCTTCAATTGAATCACAGTTTATGTTTCTGAATAATTCCAGAATAAATTTCCACTGAATTTCTTTCTCCCAGAATTTATAAAACAGTACACTCGTTTGGTTTTCTAGAGAATAAATTATTTAAATTCAAAACACCAATGAATTTCAAAACAATCTGGTAACCTATCCGGCCGTCTAGGTATCAGGAATACAACTGATTGACGAGCTCTCAGAAAGGGTTATATATTCACCCGAATTGTCATCCCGTTCTCGCGAGACAGACTACGTGATCTAATAACACTTGAAATACGTAATAAGATATTTGCCAATTTGCATGTAGCTCTATCTAAGAACTAGAATATTACTCTAAAACAAATATAAAAATAAAACATTGTTTATCCAGATTAACACGTAGGCCGAAAAGGACCTTGAAAACAGCCAGTCGTATTCGCGTAGCGATTACACTACCGCGGACCAAGGTAAACTAAAAATATTACTAACGTAATACGTTTTACTTCTTAGATAAACAGAATTACTGAAAAAGAATTTTGAATCCCTACAATAATCATTACAATAAAATGTAATGAAACAAAAATAAAATAGAAAAGAATTTTAAAACTAACACACAAGCAATTTAATTACATATGCGTAACAAATGACATACTCTTTATAACGACATTCTCATTATAACGAGATACTCATTATAACGACGTATTCATTATAACGACGTTCTCTTCATAACGAGGTAATAGTCGTATCTCCAATATTACGGACAGATGGAATATCTCAGGTGGGCGATGTGACACATGAAAGGTTTTATATAGCATTATTAGAGAAATATGTGCCGTAAATAGTTCAGGTCTTAATGTAACAAGCTATAGTTTATTCAGATTCATGTAAATAACCCTTTGCCACACTATATACAAATAATTCAGCGCTTTCAAACAGGTGTTATCATATGTAGATACTCTCATTAGGTAAATAACAAATTTTCATTCCTTGCAGACGAAGTAATCTGATTATTACTTTATTGATTGAAGCCGTAATTAAATTAAAAAATATTTGCTTGAATTTTGTTTCATGCCATATACTGTATCAGAATCAATGATATTCGAGGATATTATTGATAGAAAATATTCAGTTCATCTACGGAAGGAGCATACGGTCCACAAGAGGAGATAAAATAAATAATGAAAAAAGTTTCACGCTTTCGACAAATATACATCCGTGTACCTGTCTACCAACTTATTTGACTGCCTACCTTCTTATCTTCATATATGACTATCTACATTCATACTCACGTACATTAAATAGGCTGCGTATGCATGCTTTTTATGTATTCTTTCCATGGCTAAATAATATTTTAACAGTTCATGTAATAAGACAGTATTTACATAATTTAGTAGAATATATTTAAATGGATAGTAGCATATGTTTTGTTATCGATATTTTTTTCTTATAACTGGCAACACTTCATAATTTATCTTATCCCTGCCAATCAGTAAGTTCTGACATAGGTCACTTAGTAGCTACTGCGAATCTATTTTTAGACATTTATTGTTTACGTCACGATATCTAAGATTTATTTGCTTGCCTGGTTTTAATGTCAAGCGAACTTACAATCTGCCCACACGTCAGTCATGCATTTTGTCGATCAAGTCGTGTTACGTTTGTTTCCTATTAAAAATATAAAAAAACGTGTTACCAGTTGGGATCCGACTTAATTGAGTTGTCGTTGTTGTTGTAGGATTTAACGCCATTTTTCAGCACAAGATAGGCTATACATGGCGGCCAGTATAACTGGCGGAGGAAGAACCCCGGAAAACCCCGGGAAGAACCACCGACCCACGAGAAGCTACTGGCAAGCTTTGTCACGTACCTACGTTAGCCTAGCCTGAGACTCGCACCCTCGCAGACATGGCAGTGATCCGGAACGGTGAGCGCTTTAGACCTAGTGGCCACTCGGGGCCCCGACTTAATCTCCTTAATAGATAGTAATTGGGGTATTAAGAGTTTAATAGCTGGTAGAAAGATTAAAAAGCTGCCACCAGATATAACCTCGTCTGTATATATAGAAAAGTCCTTGAATTCTTTTTAACATGTTCTACCTACATGTATTTGGACCATGTTCTACCTACATGTATTTCGATCATGTTTCACCTACATATATTTGGACCATGTTCTATCTACATGTATTTGGACCATGTTCTACCTACATGTTTTGGACCATGTTCTACTTACATGTATTTAAACCATGTTCTACGTACATGTATTTGGACCATGTTTTACTGACATGTTTTTGGACTATGTTCTACCTACATGTTTTTTGGACCGTATTTCAGATAGAAATTTTTGACGTTATAACTTTGTACAGGGAATGTTTATGTATTAAACACAGGAAAACTATAAATATAATTCGACCAATTTCGACCAATTGAGACAGAGAAATTATGGAATCAATATTTGTTTTTCAAATGACGTTGATTGCCAGGAAGTATAGCCGTCGTGCCAAGATATATAGATAACTTTGAACGAGTTCTCAAAATCGCCTAAACCATTGGACATATTCGGAATTATTCTAACATCAATGGTTTTCACATTTATACGATCCGCCATCAAATAGGGAAACAATTACTAAAGAGCAATAACTGAAGTTTCTTAATAATTGCTAGTCACAGTTGGACTAAATTTGATGAGAAGCCATTCCAGCATCAAGTACTTTCAAATTATTTCAGTTATGCCAATATGGATGACATTCTAAAATATACGAAACCTTTTTTATGATTTTTGTTTGGTTAAAATTACTGACCAGACTGGATTATCATTTTGGTAAGCAAAGCCTTTCAGTGAAAGTTACCTAATGCTACTGAATTGGGAATGCGAGCAAATTCATGAAAGCAGTGCCATGCCCACTTATCCGTCTTCGTGCTGGTATTCTATCGTTGAACGCGTATCATCTGAACGGAGAAGACGATTGTCATAGACCGCTCTGGTGGCCTAGTGGTTAGAGCGTCCGCCTCGGATGCGGGAGGCTGCGGGTTAGAACCCCGTCCAAGTCATACCAAAGACTTATAAAAATGTTACTAACAGTTGACTCACTTGGTGCTCAGCATTAAGAGGTTAGTGCTAGGACTGGTTGGCCTGATGTCAGGATAATGCGACTGGGTGGGACATGTTCCTACATGTCTGCGACATGATGCCCCAGTGCTAGACTATAAATCGCCACATCGTAGCGATATGACTGAAAAATTGTTAAAGCTAAGTTAAAAATCCCCCCCCCCCGCCGAATTGTCATAGGTTTACATATGCGGCAGTAGATGATGATAATCGGTAAAGCAAATATCGTGTTGCACGGTTATTAAGATAGTCATCTGTAAATTCTTTTATTGGATAATTTTATCAACATTATTGGTTACAATGAATCAAGACAGACTATTATTATCCGTTCGATATAACTGGATATCAGACTTTTCAATTAATACAAAGCGTTGTACAGATGAAAGTATGTATGGATGGACTGATGTTTGGAAAGGTTATTGGTTGATAATCGATGGCCTGGGAGGGTGAATGGGTAGACATAGTGAGATACATCGATCTGTGAACCGCAGGAGATTTGTATATCACAATAATTTCATCCTTCATGCAAAGTTATCACTTTTCTCACTCAATTGTCGTCGTCGTTGTCTTAGGCAAAGTACATTTTTGAATTTATCACTAACTGCCTTAGAGCCATGAACGATTTGTATATATCACTCTATTTTTGTCTTGTGCACACACACACACACACACACACACACACACACACACACACACACACACACACACACCGTGATTAATGACGTGACACTTTAATATGGCAAAGTATCACTCACCGACATATTATTATTGTTGTGCACCAAAGACGCACATTTTCGTTTGCTTGAGGTAGGCCCACTTCAAGGTGTTTCGCCTGGAGACTTTGGGTAGTTTGGCTAGGCAAAGGAGGTCAAGTTTCATCCACAAGAACACAATAGTGACGTGGCTTTCTTTGCACGCTGGATGGATCACAATTGACTTGTTTTAGGTCCTTTTTTTCCCTAAAACTACTGATGTTCAACAAGATCAATAGGTGCTTTTATAATGTCAAAGACTTTAATTCACATCCTAAAAATTCATTACATCAAGATGCCATAATGTTTGCTTGTAAATTGATCTGTCGTACGATATTAGATTATGTGGTGGCGTTGCATGCTCGACATACGATTTCGCTGAAATTTTGGAATCATGAATGTAATGATGTATCATTTCTATCATTTTTAACAATCTATGGACAGTTTTGCATAATTGTTTTGAAGAATCAAGGAAATGACGTTAACGTTAAAGGAGCACGTGCGGCGTCAGTTATCTTTTTCGCTTTTAACGCAGTTTATGATCATCGCTACATAAATAAATTCTAATGATAGTATCATAAAAACTAGATCTGCAAACTATCAGGGACTGGGAATTCTCACTAAAATAATGTTCTTCAAAGGTTAAAAGTATCGTATTGTTTGTTAACAATAGGATCGCTTTGTATCAAAGGAATGCAGTTACATTGATACATAGAGCGGGTATTGATTTATAATGAGTTGAATTCAAGAGTGCAAGTATAATAGTTCATTGTAATTTTAAATGAAAAAATACATAGGGAATGAAAAGGAATGAGGGGGAATTTACTGGGAATATAACTGAATATAGATAATATTAGAGTAACACTGATTAACTTCTATGACCTTCATTCAGATGATTATACAATTTTTGAAATTTGTATAATTAAATAGGTCAAGATGATATATCTTTGCTTGCAACTTATATTTTCGTACGATTTGTATGTGTTATGCAACGACATAGCATGTTTGACTTGAATTCGCTCAGTTGTGTGAGTACGTGGCAATTAACAATCGGTTGACAGTTTTGCATCATTTTTGCGAATAATCAAGCTGGTGACATATAATTCCAAAAGAACATGCCAAGTCAGAGTTATCTATTTGCTTTTAACCAAATTTACGCATATCGCCTAAAGAGAACTGTTGTAGCATATAAATAAACCCAGCTAAGCGATCCGTTAGGGTTTGGATAGCATTGCGTTATTGTCTGGATAGCATTGCGTTAGGGTTTGGATAGCATTGCGTTAGGGTTTGGAAAGCATTGCGTTAGGCTTTGGATTGCATTGTGTTAGGGTTTGGAAAGCCATAGGATCTGCAACTGAGCCAAATTTCATGTATTTGTAGAAAGATTATATGTTGAGCCTGAGGTTTGAACTTCCAAATATTGATCAAGACCTAGTAAGTACTTATATATGTATGTGTTTCAAAGCAACGATACTCGTGATTCCCTAAACTCTTGTTCTATACTAATGCATTAATTTTGAATTTATGTTGTTGTTTTTTTATTCAGAAAGAATGTCTCATCAGGAGATAATTCTGCATGCATGGAGTTAATTTAAATTATTTCGATCATTGTGTCCTTAATGCTGAGCGCCAAGCGAGGCAGCTTTAGCACCATTCTTTTAATATGGATTCGAACCCGCGATTTTCCGCATCCGAGGCGGACACTATAGCCACTTGTGCCACCGGAGCGGTCCACACCGGCTGGTCATCCAAAATAAGATCTGAAGAACTTCAATTTCCAATATGGCGGCATATACATATGTTATGTACTGTTACACAAATATTTTGATTGTGGTATCATGTCCATGATTTTTGTTTTTACAAGATAATTTTCTCTATTTAAAACTTATGTGTTAGTAATGGTGACATTGTAGCAGAGATTATTGTTGACACAAAAACGAAGCTCTCGAATCTGAAGAAAACAAAATTGTATGCAAGATCAACGAATTAATCAAACAGTTTGGAATAAAGCAACCCAGTGAAATGTTTGGGACTAAAGGAGCTAGTCTAACCGTTTGGAATAAAGCAACCACTAAAACAGTTTGGAATAAAGGAACCAGTCCAACAGTTTCGAATACCCATAATCATTTTGCATCCAAACAATATTAACACTGGTTTTTCCATTCGTTTTTTTTTTGTTTGGTTTTCTTTTTGAGCAATCATGTCATGAGAATTGGTGTAACGTATTATAATTTATTTCGGCAGTGTAAGAACGCATGCTGAGAGAACTCTCCATTGACAGTTCACGTTAGTCACTATACACGACAAGAAAAGCTGTGACAGCTACGTCTGACCGTTTTTTATGGTGACTTTTCAACGGACGATAACAGATGTCAGAAAAATGAGAATAATTTTGCATTGAAGAGAGAAATAAAAACAAGCCAATGATTTTTGTGTCAGATTTTGATGAATCTCTTGAGATTAATTCGTTGTACAACTGATATTAAAAACCGACATTGCCAATAGCGTTAGCTATGATTTTCAATAGCCAATAGCTACTTTATATTTTCTGTTGACAATGCGACTGAGACAAATAATATGGGCGCTGATGATTCAAACTGACTGTTATTAATTGGTATGATTCTCATTACCTATGAACCATCTAGACTTTAAGATATTTACTTATGCATATACATAGCTCTAATCGGAACATCCTCGGCTTTTTTCATCACATTGGTGGCCTTTTCTGTCGCAGCATGTAGTGCACTTCGCCGGGGCGAATCATCAGAACCCATCCAATATATGTGTATTCCTACAACTACATATCAGGTTTTCTCTGGACTTAACGGAATTAGCCTAGCAATGTTGTGATAGACATAAAACACGTATACCAAGTTGGCTGTTGATTTGAAAGTACACGTTACGCATTCAATCTCCTGTGCTGCTTTAACCATGAAAGGCAGTCACCCAACACGCCAATCCGTTTTTAAGCCTAACTGAAAGTAAAGGTAATTTTTTAAAATTTTTTTTTACATATTTCGTTCTGTGTGAATCTAGAGACACTGGGCATGTGTTCCACCTTAAAAATATGGGGTGGGGGGTAGGGGTAGAGTCCAACTAAGAAATGATCAAGTGAGACCTTGCACTTGGCCTATGTCATTTTAGATACTAGTGCTGTAACAATAATTACCATAAGTCCTAAGCAAAAAATTACCAATCTTGTAACAATAATTACCACAAGTCCTAAGCAAAATCCATTACTAATCCTGCAACAATAATTACCAGAAGTCCTAAGCAAAATGCATTCGAAAAAGCGCAGAGACGTTCATCACGTGATATCGTATAGCCAGTCTGACGACTTTCGGTTGCTTCACACCTTGAGCGCGAAATTTTGCAACTCTTATCTTATAATTTATAAATTGTACTTTTGACTTATGCTTAACATTGTAAGCAAAATAGTGATGCTTTTTAATAGCTGTAAAATCGATGAGCGTTTTATATGAAAGCAGAAAATGAAACTTTTAAAGCGGTTTAGGTAGACTTTGTTTCTCTCTTCAGTTTGACAAATCGCCATATTATTAAAACTGCAACGATGTCATTTACTTTTCTGATTCAGTTAAGATTCATTCAAGCGACACATATATGAAAGCTAGGGAAAATAAACTAGGGAAAAGAGTACATCCCATAAAAATGGAATGCTAACTTTCTGTAACAAAACATAACTTGATTTCCCGAACCAAACGTAACACGAAAATAAATTCTGTGATTTTTTTTTTTCACTCTCAAATTGACGGAAAGTTCATAGGTTAAAAGTAAAAATCATTATTCTGTTTCAGTCTGTATTTAAAATATTTTTGTTTTCTGTGCTTATAAATGTAATAAAACAACAGTAAGTGAATTAAGTAATTTTTTAGAAATGTTTTTAGAGTATTTATTAAGCGTATTTCAGGCCTAAAATGTACACAAATGTCAAGTCAGCTCATGGTCACCTAAAATACAAGAATTTCATGCGTTATGAGTTCTTTTTGAAGGTATTAGCCAGCATATGTATAATGGAATATACATATATATGTAAATTGCGCACCGAGTGATAGAAAAACTTTAAAATTTCTGTTATAGATGTGTATTGTTACTTAACATAGACCTGACGTAACAAGAAGTTTATTACTCTTTGCTTCTGACGTACGTTTGAAATTATTAGTATAATAGTGTTACTTTTGTTAAACACTAAAATCGCCATGTGAAGGTAAATAAAAGTACATTGAAATCATTCTCGTTGAGAGAAACGACCAAGATGTTCCGATTGAAGAACATTTTCTGCATTCACAAATGTCTTAAATAAAATACATGCACTTTCTCAGACGCACAATCAAACGCTGTTCAGCCTTTATCCTTTCTCTTTCTCTCATATATAGGGGCCCCGGGTGACCGAGTTGTCTTAAGCGCTTCTAGTGGGACGGTGGTTCTTAACGGAATTTTCCCAGGTTCGTCCCTACTATATATATGTATATGTGTGTATATATATATATATATATATATATATATATATATATATATATATATATATATATATATATATATATATAGAGAGAGAGAGAGAGAGAGAGAGAGAGAGAGAGAGAGAGAGAGAGAGAGAGAGAGAGAGAGAGTCGTTTTAAAACCTTTTATTTCATCAGTATAACCTTTTGTTCGGTATAGTTGCTAAACGCTATTAACGCTGTATTCAGTTTACGTTATTGAAACTTTTTCCATTGACAGGAAATTAAATTTGGAATTCGGAAATTCTTTAGAGAGACAAATTGGTCCACTTTTCCTTGTGTGCAAATATTACTCACGTGGCTTGGTGCCACTTACGTGCTTCAGAAGTCAAAATAAACAAAGCAGCGCTTATTGGGTTTCCGTTTCATCCGTAAATTGACGGCACTGCCACTTATTAGCGATCGAATGGGTTGTTGTTTCTGCCAGAACTAATTAAGTGTGGGAATGCCAGCATCTGCTGAACTTTATTTGCTCTCTGGATCCCGCTCGATGGCCAACCATTTCCAAAACAATTGTCTAATAATAGTTTATCAATGTATTATCATTTTTTGCTCGATTGAGGTCCCGGAGAATAATTATGAGTTATGAGGCAATTTATTTTCAGGAAAAAACTCAAATTTGTGGTTTTTCTGCAGCTACTAGCCGCAAAGTTGATTATTGATCACTGCTAATCGTAATGTGATGCGAGCAGTCGGAACGATTCGGTTTTTTTTGTTTTTTTTACACAATCCATTCACAATCCATCTCGGAAATACTTTGATGAAGTGATTAAACATGAAAAGGGGTAACTCTCCAGAAAATAGTGTATAAATCATTTATATGTTAAAGTAAGCTTGGTAAATATAAGCTTGTCAGGCGCGTTATGGTTGTACTGTTGCGAAGTTACATGCATACGTTGATTAGAAGAAAGCTTTCTAATGAGTTCATGCTTGACAAAAGAAGCTTGGGATGTTCGGCGAAGATTAAGTCATCTCATTGGAGTTGTAATAATTAACGCTATGATGTGGATGTGCACTTGAAGTGTTTAACAATCAAGGCACATTTATATACAATGGCGGTTTGCTGGAATATTTTGACGGTGTGTTATTTCGATTATTGGCGGAAAGGCACGAACGGTGTTCCGATTAGGTGTACTAGTCATATAATAACCCTCGGAATTCAAAAGGTACCCGTACTAAGCTTAATAAAGTGTTCGCTAGTCTGAAAATAAGGTCCTCTTTCATTATATGTAGGACTGACAGTTTAGATAACGAAAGGTAAAATTACCAAGAAGCAGAATTGCAGATATAAGATATATTTATCACAATTAGTGTGATATTTGGAGCCACTGTTTGTAGAGATGAGATTCTCTTGCCCAAACTTTCTGGGCTGTATTTTCATAGTCTATCGTCTGTAGAAAAACCTACTAAAGAACTTGGATTGAAGCCTGGTTGGCATTTAAACGTACATTATTAACACATGAATGATTATAATCGCGTTGAGGCAGAAACACACCACGGCGCTGGGACTGGTCTAGTCTGGGCGGCATTCATATCCGCACCCTTCTGATTGCGACTCCGGCACGCTAACCACTGAACTATCGAGGCTTGTAAAACGAAAGTAGTCAATATTAGCAGTCTCAGATCTACATCAGTATTTGATCAGGAACTTCTGTGGTTTGCACACGATACGAATTCTGCACCCAGCACGTTAGGTAATGTTTGATATCAGTTGCTCTGAAAACTCTTCAGGACTGTATTTAGTTTTCATTGAATACCAACCTCCCCGTTACCTTTTTCTTTCCTTTTCATTGCTTAACTAATTTATCCAGTTAATTGTTGCAGGGGTCTTTATACACTTTTTCCAAAAAAGAGTTGTTATTCTAGCAGAATAATAGTTTATATTTTGTCCAGTTACTACGTCGAGGTGCCGTTAATGCTTCATGCTTCAGGGTTTTCTCTGTTAAAAGCTCCGATCTGAATGGGGGCCCCGAGTGGCCGAGTGATCTAATGCGCTCACCGTTACGGATCACTGCCATCTCACCTCTGTCTGCCTGGATTCGAGTCTCGGGCTCGGCCAATGTGGGTATGCGAGAAAGCTTGCCAGTAGCTTCTTGTGGGTCGGTGGGTCTTTTGGGGGTTTTCCTGGGTTCTTCCTCCACCATTTATACAGGTCACCATTTATAGCCTATCTTGTGCTGAAAAATGGCGTTAAACCCTATAATAACAACAACAACAACAACAGATCTGAATGAATGGAACACGCGTGTTTTCAAGCAAGGATGCATTTAAATTTGCCTGGATTTGCTCAAACCGCTGCGCTGTTGCTTCTTTTCATCTTTTGGTTTGGTTTTCTTTCAGGTCCTGTGATAATGTGTCTTGTTCTCATTAAAAGGCTACGACATTTTGAGGTCCAACCACTTTTAATGAAAATTGGTATTTTGAGGTTCAATCACTTTAAATGAATATTGGTATGCTACACTTGGCCTTGGTCTAGAAATATTTACGGACTTGATTTGATGTATGCTAACTAGTGAGCCAGTGATATTTGATGTATGCTAACTAGTGAGCCAGTGATATTTGTTATACATAATTCAGTTTATACATTTTAATGTACTCGTCCCATAGATGCATAAGTTTTGAAAAACACTTGCCTAACACTACCCCATCCCCACCCCAATCCCAAGTTATATTGTTCTTTTCATGTTCGTTAATTTGGGGTGATTAGGACCTTATATCAATCATGGAGGTTGAAGAGCATGATTTACCTTAGACACACACCGGGTAGACACGACGAGAAGGAGATAAACACAGTAAGACACGAATGAGGTGAAGCAATAGACAGTATGTCAGAGCCACTCGTGTGGAGTTCAATAGAACTAGGTTGTTCTGGAATGACTCCAGGGTTTCTATGTAACAATATGGACTGGCATACCTTGGCAAAACTGAGCTCGGCATTATAAAAAGGTCACTGTAATCTATGTTGACATAAATTTGCTGAGTTATTAATGAGGTATACATGACCTATTTGTGTACGATATGTGAGGTGAGTAAGTCAGAGAACATTTAAGCTCAGAATGTACATGCTCTTGCTACAATCCATGTATCTCCATTCGTATATACATACATTGCATACTAATCTACGTAAGCACCAAAGAATGCGTGACTGTATTCCCTCCGCCAACATTGTTTGGTGAGTGGACGGTACTGATATGAATAGTAAGTAAGTAAAGTAGTTTTGTTTCATGGTACTTGTACCTTTCTAGTTAGATCAAGTGAGGTCTTTATTTTCTAAGTTTGGAAATTACAAGGAATGTTTGGAATGTAAACAAGAAAAATATTATCAGTTCTAAATTAACTTCATATTTTACTAGACACTATGCATAAAATAAACAAAATAATAATTGATAAATACATTAGAAATGAATGTATGTGCTACACAAAATGTATTCCTAAAATTACATAGTGCACGCTATAGAAATACCATTAACCTTAGATCTTGGCCTTACATTGGCACAAAAAAATGGCAGCATGCTTTTTTCGGTTGCAGAGAAAATAAGGAACATGACAATATATTGTTACGTGTCTAGGCTCGTACAAAAGCAACAAGAAAAGAGTGAACACAGCAAGCTTTGTAAAATTTAACAAAATAATTTATTTCCCTAGAAAAACAAGGTAAAAATGAGAAAAAGGACTTACGGTTTACGAATCAAATCCAAAATTAATCCAAGAATTAAAAAATATAAGTCCTATCAATAAAAAGTCCTAAGTGAATCACAGTTCGAATCCCGATGAAATTCAAGATGGAAGGCGATGACGTCTTCGATAGTCAGCTTTGTACTGATGTGTCAACAGTTCTTTGTTGAATCACAACGAATAATATTCCAGTTTGGAATTCCGAATAATTTTCAATAACTGTCTTTGTCCAAGAATCAATTTAGGAGCACTTGTATTCCAGGGTAAATAAATTACTAATTCCAAAAAACTAAATAATCAACTCAAACTGGTCACAACAAAACACCTTTGAGCTTCAAAGGTTTAAAACACAACTGGCTATTTCTTCTTATAACAATGCGTTATAGGACTATCTAAAACGCAAAACAGATTCCCGTATGAAGGTCGCGTGGTCATCTTACCAGAACAACGTAGAAACTTTACATGCATAACATCACGTACTCTAGTATGGCCTTAGCTAAAATCAATGGTTCTTACTCTGGGAAAAAAATTAAAATTTTCTTTAAAAAGTTGTTTTCTCAAAACTGACACTGGTTCTGAATCAAGATCAGCAAATAGGTACAGTGTTTCTACTACTGGCAGTTTATCAGGTCAAAAAGATCTGAATTGAATTTCTAAAGAAAATCAAATCTAGTAGACAAAATTATCATTACAATAATATGTAATGGAATAAAATAAAAATAAAAATATTTCAAACTAACAAGCAAATAATTAAATTACATATACATAACAATATATTGCTGAAAACTGACATACCCTTCCAACGGGACCACTCCGTTGACTTAAGAGGTTATAACGTCCGCCTCGGATGCGGGAAGTTGTGGGTTCGAAGCCCTGCCGTCTCAGACAAAATACTTTTAAAAATGATACTACCAGCTGCCTCGCTTGGCGTTTAGCATTAAGAAGCTATAGTTAGGACTAGTCGGTCTGGTGTCAGGATAATGCGACTAGGTGGGACATGATGCTACATGTCTGCGGCACAATGCCCCAGTGCTAGATATCACTATAAACTGCCACCTTGCAGACATCGTAGCTATTTGACTACAAAATTGTTAAAGTTACGTTAAAAATCACACACACAGACACACACACACACACAAACACACACGCGCGCGCGCACGCATGCACACCCTTCCAAAGGGGTACATCCTTTCGACGCTTGCCACCTAGCTAGAAGTATTTGCTAGTTTCTCGGCTCAATTGAACTATTATTGGCAAACCCAGTTTAGGCTGTTAATAGGAAATGAAATTCGTCCCAAAAATCCAAGAGAAGCAACACCTTGTGATTAATATTAACCACATTTATATTGGTCCATCAGATATGTGCAGTCAGAAACCAAATTTCATTCCGCCTATGGGTGTACGTGTGTGTGTGCGATTTGGATTTTTAACGTAGCTTTATCAATTTTTCAGTCATATCGCCATGTCTGCAGTTTATAGTGATGTCTAGCACTGGGGCATCATGCCGCATACATATAGTATGATGTCCCTCCCAGTTACATTATCCTGACACCAGGCCGACCAGTCCTAACACTAACCTCATAATGCTGAGCGCCTAGCGAGGCAGCTGTTAGTATTATTTTTTAGGTCTTTGATATGACTCGGCCAGGTTCGAACCCGCGACCTACCGGATCCGAGGCGGACGCTCTAACCACTGGACCACCGCAGCGGTGTGGGAGTAGGAATTTGTCCTCTTTTAGAAGCAGCAGACATAAATCAAGGAAAGACTGCAACGTTCCTTATTCCCATATCATAACATTGGCTATCACCCTCCTCCTTCCCCCGCAAAAAAAAAAAAATATTATTTGATCTTTGTATATTGAAAAATTCCTCAACAAATCCTCCTTTTTTAGAGCAACAAGCATCGTCGTTTCAGATTCTCTTTCCACTCTGCAAGCTTTGCAAACCTGAAATTGGAGCACCTTTAATATCCCAAGTCATTCAGGAACATGATTTGTTCATACAGTCTGGAGAAAAGTATTTTTCACCGTTGGCTGCATAGCCACACTGATATTAAGCCTTAAAGGTAATGAAAGGACAGATACAACACCCCTGCTGTCGCCCGTTTCCGAATGGATGATTGAGTGTACTGTCTAAAACTGTTACGGAAATCAGCATAGTCTTCATACTTGGTAAAATGTTTGGAATGCAAACTCTACAAACACGCTTCAGACCTTCAAACCAATAATTGGAGAAGGGCATTCCTCATACAGAACAAATCGCAGAGATGAGGTAGCTCTGTGCCCATCGCGTATCGGACCCACATACCTGACTCATACATAACTTTCTGAAACTTGAACCTTGACCAGAGTGCATACCCTGCCAGTCTCACCAAACAATAGAGCACATTCTTGTGGAATGCGTCGTCTTTGATGTGAACTGAATAAAGAAAACTATATGATGATGTACTACCAGAGAAACTCCTGGAATCTTGGAGGGAATGTTGTTTATATAACAAATTTTCACACGTTTTTAGGATTTTACAGTTTTTAACTCAATCTGTTATTATATTTTTGCTTATTCACAGACTTTTGACATCTTTACCTTTGAACTTTTATAGTTAAGGACCTCATGTTTATTCGGACGGCTTTATTTTTCTAGAGTTTCATATTTATGCAATAGTTTATATTTACCTGTTGAAACTTTAATTTTAAGCGATATAATATATCCAGTATTGTGCTTACGTGCCGTTAAACTCTACATACATACATACATACATACATACATACATACATACATACATACATACATACATACATACATATGTACATACATACATACATTGTGATAACATTATAGTCAAAGCGATTTAACAGATATGTGAAATAATACCTGGGACTTGGAAAATTCCAAAACAAAGTGTATTTAAATTTCAAACACAAAGTTTTCTTACATATATTAGAAAAATTCGTATCTCGGACGAGCCCCCAATTTTCTATTACGACTTTATGATCTTAAACTAAGTAACGGAAAAGAGCTAAAACCAACACGTTTTGTAAAATTCAACAAATAATTTATTCCACAGGAATACAAAGTGGAAATTTAAAAAGATCTTACAGTATTGCAAATTAAATCAAAATAGTTCCTAAAGTTCTATCACTAATATTAATGAATAAGGTTCTAATTTAATTTCAGTGATATTCGAATTAAGATCCAGCACTGAATGCGTTGATTTGCCTGTAGTCTTGAATATACTAATGTACCAGTAGCCTGAAGTTTGATGATATTCTAACAGTCTTCAATTAATCACAGTAATATAGTCCAAGATATCCTTGTTAGAATTCACTTTAATTCCAAATTAATGTGTCTGTCCAAGAATATTATTTAAGAGCGCTTTGTATTTCCAGTGAATAAGTAATTTAAATAAATAATTTCACAAAAATAAAAAACTAAACGTAACAATGAGACTGATTTTGTTTAAAAATGTTAATGCAAGAATGAGTAATTTCTCAAATAAACAAGGCTGTATTAAAAACCCCACAAAAAACCACCCCCAACCCAAAACAAATTAAGGCGCAAAAGAAGAGCTAGGATGTAAGACAAAAGTTCATTTCTAGAACAATCTGTTACTGAAATTAACAAAGAACATGGTAAACATAATGTCCTTGACCAGATTAAGATAATGATCCTAACATTTAACCCACACTCCTTGAGAAATATTAACTATGTATTATTTTAATGTTTACAAAATATAAAGTGTCTCTAGTATAGAACAACATGAACTTGATTTTGGACAAGGTTAATTCAAAAATACAATTATCATGGAGGAAAAAAAAACTAACAAACAATACAAATCAAATATACATAGTACAGCAATCTAGCGTTTTAGCGTATCCTTTGCTGTTCACACCTTGCATATAGAACATTAGGTCGAGCAGAATGACGCACGGTTTTGAACCGTTGTACTTCGCATTTGTTTTTCATCGCCATTTTTAAACATTCAGAAACCTTCGCTTATAATAATATTCGACAGTGATGCATTACCGTCGCTTCTCTAGTTTAAGATAGTAATAAAATAAAATTCTACACATTTCTTATTTGATCCCATCACGATTCTGCTATTTGTTTCCGCTATCAGCAGTAAATTAAGGTAGCCTTCTGTTTTATGTCTTCCGTAGCGTCTTTCGGCGCCGAATTTCTAATATAAAATTTTCGATTCACATTGTGGCTATAAGTTACTTCCCTTTTACCACCATTGCCAAGTCCAATTCTAGTTAATTGTTTAAAATTCAGCCTTTCAATGGTTTTATTCTTTAATTCGTTATGGGAACTTTACTTTTCTTGATATCACAACGTGCCAGTTTGAAGTTAATTTTTTTAAATTAACGTAATAAAATCTCTTTGCATACAATATCGATGTTGACCGATAATATGGTTCACAATAGATACAAAGGTTACCCCTACCCCATCCCCCCCCCGCCAGACCTTGAGTTGCAATATTGGGAATCAAAATTCCCTTTGGTGTCAGAACCTGGGAGTAGAAAATGAACTTTGACATCAAAACTGAGGGTCAAATACAAAATTTGGGGTCCCTGAAGCATAAATGAAGATGGTGGGAAATACTGAGCTATCTAGTTACGATAGCGCATTTAACAAAATAGTTACGAAATGCACTATGTTTTTCTTTGTAATATAAGGCAATGTTCCAATTAATCGACGGGATCGATACAAAATACATCTCTTCATCTATGTATCTTGGTATGCAGTCTTCACCATCTGAGCAAATTGATTAAACAAAATGTTAGCGTGTAAGCCGATGGCAGTGTCTTTTTTGACAGCAATTAGTAACCACCATACAGGAGTGTGAGCTTGAACTTTAACACTTCCCAACATGCGAGTTAGAGCTCATGAATATAAGACGTGGACTGTGCTAGTGCAGCCAGACATTGTATTTCATCTTAAGTCATTGTTTAGCCGTTTAGGTGACATAGGCCAAGATGAAGTAGCGAAACGCCAAAGTCAAATCGAATTTTACCCTTGGTTGTGAAAGCTCGGAAGGAGATCGGCCAGTTCAGCATTTTTTTTTAAAAAAAAAAACACGCCAGTATTATCTTTAAAAATAATAAATCATGAAACAATTTATTAAAATTTCTTTTTATATATTCAAAGCTCAAATAAAATTGTTTACTTGTGAATTAAATTAATAAATGTTTTGTGAAAAAGTATATATTTTGACCGTATTTTGTTTTCATCGTGTAAACAGTAGATTGCTTGTGACGTGAAATCTTGTTCATAGAAGACTTGTTCGGTACGACTACCATTTTAAGCTTCTGCGGTACTCAAAGCAATAAACCACTTCTTGTCAGCAGACCAGTTAACGGAGTGAATCCTTATCTTGTTCGGCGTTAGTTGACTGCCTCTTCTAGGGATAACCTTGTGAGTGATCTAACGCCACGGGAATTGCTACAGGCTCCGGTCATTGGTCTGCCTAACACAGTAAACAAGAGCTTTTCGCAGTGGAACGGTGTGAAAACGAACTAATCTCAATGACTTGCCATTTTATTTTGTTGAAGCTGTGTGTTTACTGTGGGGGTGGGGGGGGTTGGGGTTGGAATTTTAACGTAGCTTTAACGATTTCAGTCAAAACGCTACGATGTCTGCAGTTTGGCAGTTTATAGTGATGTCTAGCACAGGGACTTATGCTACAGATATGTAGTATCAGGTCCCACTCAATCATATGACACCAGTCCTAACACTAACCTCTTAATGCTGAGAGCCAAGCGAGGCAGCTTCTCCGTGATTCTGCAAGTATATTTGAATGCCAGAATTTGTTGGTATAATGCGACTGTGTAGCTCAAAGAAGCAATTAGGAATTTATCCATGGATACCCTTCTTGGCTTTTAACATGTTTAGAATAAAAAAAACTATTTAGTCGATCGCTTGCACTGTATTGCGTTGCACATGGTTTTAACGATATTCACACTGTTTAAAAGTAATTAAGGTCAAGTCAGCTGAGGCCCATACGCATTTATTCCCTTGTTTCATATTATTGATTTACCTTTTTAAATGCAGAAGACAATAACTTGATATTGGAACAGTTTATATTGCAAATGTGTGCCTTGGATAATGCAAGTTGTCAGTGACATCAGACAAATAACAATTAAGGTGTCTTATCCGTTGGGTTATCCAAACTTCACATCTGAAATAGTACTTGGACTTAACTGCTTTAAAAACAGGATGTTTATCGATTACTTTCTTCATGCAGATGTGTTTAACATATTATTTGATGCGAACAGACTAGCCAAAAAAAAACCCAGAAAAAAAAAAGAAAAAAAAGAAAGAAAGAAAAAACAAAAACAAAACAAAACAATACGGTAGTATATAATAGCTAGCTAACTAGGTAGCCCAGTAGGTAGATCGTCTGTAAAATAAGTAAATATACAGGTAAAAGGTATTTAGGCAGGTCGGTGGATAGTTAGCAAAAGCAGAGACATGTACAGTGGAAGAGATAGATAGATAGATAGATAGATAGATAGATAGATAGGTAGGTAGGTAGGTAGGTAGGTAGATAAATCAACCATTTACATACAGGTAAAGCACTTTGGATGACTTAGTACTATGGGTTCACTGAAAGCGTTGCGTTGCTGTTCTATGTATAACGCTATTGTAACTGATATCATCCGTTGTTGCTACTGTTATTCTACCTAGTTTGAGTTTGTCCCAAACTAATTTACTTGTGGTTCACGTTAAATCAATTTAACCCACCAGATGTGCTGTATGGAAAAGACATAAAAGCTAAGGCGAATTGCAATTAACTGAGTTTCGTAACTGAAACATGTTTCAATGAAATCAGGTAGAGTACCAAGATTATTGAGGTTATTCTGGTTACTGAATGTCGACACGTTACATGTAAGTTGTTGTATTCTCATTCAGCGAGACTCTAGCGTGGTTGCACGAGATCTCTGCTAAAAGGAGATGCCATGGAGTCAGTGAAAAAGCAGATTACACTACTCTCTGCTTTTTCCTCCCAGTCTCATTCCCTTTTCCTCCTCCTCCTTCTCATAACCGTGTTCTCCTTTATGCGCGAAATATTTGTAATAAATCAAATAATGTTAATTATTTTAAGAGCCATCTTGAGGAACTGGTCTTGTGATTCTACAGCTTGAGATTGATTGTTAGACCTAGTTTCAGTACCGAACCAACTAAAAGTGACAGACCTTGTTCACTACGATTTTACATGTATTCACAAGGTTATCAAATAGATATAAATGACTACATATTAAATATGTGTAGTTTTGGACAAATGTGCCATTGTAAGAAGAAACATGAATACATCTATTATTTTACAGATTCCGCGTAATTCTACAGATTTGCATTTCTTCATGCACACGATGATAAAGAATTCATAGAAATAAATGATTAAACTCAAGTACGAATAGCCAACAGTTTTAAGTTTATTTTGAAAAACAAACCCATTGCATTCTATTAAATAAATGACATATACAGTTTAACTGAAAGGTGACATCTTATAAATAATAAATTAAAATCCTGTAAAAAAATAAGCTTCCATGAACGTATGACAAACTTGACTGTAGTTTGGAAGAGGTGATTATTGAAACTAGAATGAATACAACGAATTTTTGTGTCAGGAACCTGCCCACTTTGTCGATATCTTCCTCACGAAAATAAACTTATAGGTAAAATGCCTTACAATGGGCACTGCCCAACCAAACAAGTAATTGATTGTATGTTGAGAGATACGTATACTAATAATCTAGAATTAATAAAATATGTACAAGCTTATGATTAGAGATATCAGCTATTTCATAAAGATTAGCTTGACTTTTAGCTCTGTTTGTCATTCGAAGGATTCCAGTTGAGAGGCTTTTTATAGAAACGAGAGGCTTTTTATAGAAACGCATACGTAATGAAAATTCGAGATAAAATATGCAAAATACGACCGAGAAAAGATCAAGTATATAGTGAACATTCCTTTGTACATGCAGGCCTTGATATTAAAAGGCTCCTCACATTTAGCGACAACTCAATATTGCCGATGTTACTTGGTCATTAATTTTAGGGTAGCCAATCAGAAATACAAATTCAAAGTTGAGCTTGAGTATGAACATATCTCGCCACAAAAGGGAAAGAGATTATCGTATCCATTGCGCCTTATTGTTGGTATAGTTTTGTTGTTTTAGTTATACTGCTCTTAGACCAGAAGAGCTTACGGGATGGTCTGATTTCCGTCGTCCATCGTCCGCCTGTCACTTATCACATATCCGCTTTCGTTACTCGTCCTAAACTACTTGGAGGATTGCCATAAAACGTTTACACTCACATTCATCTTAAGATCTAGTTGTCCCTAAATTAAAATGGTGACGCTCAGGCATTCAGAATGGCCGCCACAATGGTAAACTTGAAAATCTTGTTGTAGCTACTCCACTTAAATGGATGGCTATTATTAGCATGGGGTTTTCCCCAGAAAGACTTTCTTTTTTTTTTTACTGTCTACTTTATTCAAAATGAAAATGGAGTCAAAAATGGGGTTAGATGTCGAATATGAAAATCTTGAATCTTGAAAATCGTGTTTTTGCTGCATCTTCTGCATGGAAAGTCGTATTGAAATGGATTTCACCAGAAGATATCTTATTATGTTTGGTTTGATTGGTCTTAAATGAAAATGGTGCCGATCTCATATCTGTCAGAGTTGTCCACTTGTTTCTTGGCGCTTTGATTTGGCAATCGTTATCTAGGAGATGATCGATCACAGTGTTATTGCCCGGACGAAGTAAATAATAACATAAAATATGAAATTAATGGATGAAATGACAGAGATCTGAGCAGAGATATAGAATAGAACAACACGACCCCTGTATGTCAAATATAACAAGTTAATCAATTTACATAAACAAAATGAAATTAAACATGACATTTGCTTAATAAATTTTCTCACAGAAGTAAAATTACAAAAGTTATAAGAAATTCAATTAGCCACTCTGAGATACAAATAAAACAAACTTCATCATAAAATCGAGTAACGAACGAACTCATTTTGCTCAGCATACCTGCATATTCTGGTTGTTTCCTGTTCTCTCAAAGTAAGATTCGCCGTTTTGCTTTTTCATATTCTCTCTATCACGCCAGCTTCTTCGAGTCATCAACCATAGCTTGTCTAGTCTCTTTCCCACTGCGTGGTCCAGATATAGAGCTAATCGCCCCTCTTGTTATGTCAGATAACGTCTTATCGTAATTCAAGAAACCTAAGGCTAATATTTGTCAATTCGCAACATGATGCTGATACACAACCCTTTTACCATGAAATTACTGTCTTCCCCTAGTACTAGCCGTATCCCCAGATAGACTATGACATGACATAGACTAATCCCTGTTGGTTATAAATCACTAACTGGACCATAAGCATGAGCCGATTTCTCGATTGAAAACAACTTTATTACACGAGTGAGTTAATGTACTTCACGTCTAGTCCTAAATACATTGCTTGCTAACTATCAATTCAATAGCATAACATTTCTAGTCACAGTAAAATCAGTTTTTAGCATAGATGATACATATAATTGAAGACAGATAAGTTCACATATCCACACAATTTATATCAGAAGTATTGCTTGAAATCGTTAGAGTCATATAACATTCAAGACAAATGCATGTAAACCAATGGCTTCGGAACTCAAGGAAAAGTGATTTACTAATGTAGAACGAATAAAATCAACAAATAATTACAAACTTATATCAATGAACATATCGCAGGCGATTGAAACAAACCTTGTGCATTCCGAGACTCGCTTTCTTATCTAGGAAGCCGAATCTCTTTTCCGTGTCCCTCTACACCCGTCCGTTGGCCAATTTTTTTACCGATAAATGATACTTGCTAGTTTTCCTCGGAGTCAGGCTTCCCTTTCAACAGAAAAACCTGGACTGACTAATTTCGCGAGGTAGAATACTTAAAACATTGAATTTTCGTCTGGAGAAACAACCCCCACCCCCATTTAGCGTAGCCAATCAGGATTAACTATATCTAACCGCCAAACATTTAACACACCCATCGTATTTATAGTAGTCTCTATTCCGTCTTTATTGATAACTATGTCTGGAAAAAACAGTTTACGAAACTTATTTAAAATGGCACAAATCGTCTCTAGATTGTCTCCAATTTGACTTTAACCACTACTTAACCCCGGAGTTAACATTGCCTCTCCATCTGTCGGATCGTTATCCCAGCGGGTCCGAATTAAAATCAATCATGCTCCCAAACACGGAAGGTTAAGACATCGCAGGACAGCGATCTATTTCGGGAATAGCCCCTTCGTAAAAGTTAATTATTACGTGTCACGCTGACCGCGACAAAATGTGCTACGAGAACATGTAAAACTTGTTTGCACCGTTACAATATCCAATATGGCCACCACAATAACCATCTTAAAAGACTTGTCATCGCTTCTTCACATGAACGAAATATAATATTGCCATGGGGTTTTCACTAGAAGACTT
The DNA here is from genome assembly GCA_016617855.1 of Megalonaias nervosa. Classification (NCBI taxonomy): domain Eukaryota; kingdom Metazoa; phylum Mollusca; class Bivalvia; order Unionida; family Unionidae; genus Megalonaias; species Megalonaias nervosa. The sequence goes on along the minus strand of JAECUM010025194.1, from coordinate 27,432 downwards.
GTTATGATGTCTAGTTGGTGCTTAATGAAAATGGTGGCGATCTGATGTCTATTTGACCACAACAGCGGCCATCTTCAAAATATTGTTATCACTACTTTCCTTGATGGGTAGTCATATCGGCATTGTGCTTTCACCAAAAGACTTCTTATGATATGTAGTTGGGACTGAATGGAAGTGGTGCCAATATGATATTGAACATGGCTACTATAAAATCCATGATGAAAGTCTTGTTAGCGTTGTGCCTTCAAAACGGAAAGACATATCAACAAGAGATTTCCGTCAGAAGACTGATTATGATGCTTTGTTGGTCCTAGAAAAAATGATAGCAAATTAGCCTCCAATATGTTCTTCACAAAAGAATATAAAATATGTTTTCGACACTCGGCAGTTAAAAGGAAGAAATGGTCTTATCTTGAACTCCTGACAATTCTTTTCAGTCAGTAGAGCGTCAGTCTGTTCAAGGGATTCTCGTTAAAATAAGGATATACTTTTTTCAAGCCAAATTTACTCCCTTTGGTATTCTTCATATGAAAGCGGATTGCGTATTTAAAAACAGATTGCTGTAAAATTCAAAATGTTTGTGTTATTACTGTCTTAAAATCTTGCAATTTCGGACACGTAATACACAGTTATTGTTTTTAGGGAACATATATACCTAATCATGTTATCTACTGACCATGATTTGTATATGACTGATTAATTACCCATTTTTAGAAGAAAACACAAATAAATGGTAGTCAGCCCCGGGATACATTCCCGAGCTCGTATTGATTATACAAATCTCTTTATGTTGTGATACATAATGCCTTCCATTTACTTGATATGGCTACTTTACCTCTGAATGCAGGATCCAATCTGATAAATTTCAATTATCGTAATGGAACAAATACTAATATAGTTTGTCCTTAGACACATTGGATCAATATTATATTATCCAGAAGCTGAAATCACGATTTAAATTTGTAACGTGTTTCAAATTTAGTTGTTTGGTCTAGCTTCTATTCCACAGTCAGTCAGACATTGTCAACCAGGCGCTTGGATGTCAGTCATCAAATGATGATGATGATGATGTTCGTCCTTCGGTCTCGAAGACGACCATGACTTCAGATCTGGCAGTCGCTATCAAATACGCTTCTTTTTCAAGTGGCTACTCTTCATTTGGAAAACAATTTAAATCTAGTCAGGTATGGGAAGATGGACATGGATTACGCACCTCGTATCGGACTGAAGTTCAATATGCATTTAACATTTACTTTAAATGAGTTGTTGTTGTTGTTGTTGTTATAGGGTTTAACGCCATTTTTCAGCACAAGATAGGCTATACATGGCGGCCAGTATTAATGGTGGAGGAAGAACCCAAGAGAACCCGGAAAGAACCACCGACCCACGAGAAGCTACTGGCAAGCTTTCTCACATAACCACATTGGTCGAGCCCGAAATTCGAACCCACGCAGACAGAGGTGAGATGGCAGTGATCCGTAACGGTGAGCGCTTTAGACCACTCGGCCACTCGGGGCCCCCACCTTAAATGAGCGGAAATAATATGTATGTATGAAATAAATAATTAGAGTACTTTTAAACTGGAAAAAATAAATTTGCTCGCATTGCTTTGAGACTACATTTGAACAAACCAAAAGCTCTCTGAATGTATCATAAACCATCACTACACATATTTTCCAAATAAATATGGAAATGGTGAAGTCACATACATGATGGATCATTTTTTTCAGAGGTTAACGCAGTTTTCTAACTTAGAGTGAAGTAGCTCAAGTCCAGCAAAATCAGTAAAAACCGGCGCATGTCAACATAAACTATTTTTGTCTGTTGTTGTTGTTTTGTGTTTAACGCCATGTTTCGGCACATAATAGGCTATACATAACCGCCAACTCACGGGAAGCTAATGGCAAGCTTTTTCACGTACCCACATTGGCCAACCCTGAAACAACCAACGCGGACAGAGGTAAGATAGTAGTGATCGGTAAAGGCAACAACTGTCGTCTGTACCTTAATATGCTAAAAAGTGTTTACTTATTTAAATACAATGATACGATAAAAATATATGACTATATTCGTCATTTAAAAATCATAACTCCAAATCACATCTCTTAAAATTATACCGAGTGCAGGTGGTTCTTAAATCAAGGCGGACAAACCGTTTTTGTATCCAAAAAGTCAACAAAATTAATGAACGTTTGCTGAAGTACCAGGTAAAAATGACCGGTTCGTTCAAGCATCATAACCATGGAAAACCTTTTTATGTTAATTCCTCCAACCCCAGCTCTTAATGAAACATGCAAGCTAATAATCACATGGGGTTGGATGTTTTATCTCGTGATCACAGAACTATATGTTCAAATTTTAATTAGATAATGGTCAAAATCTCATCTCCTTCCCAGTACAGTTATGAAAAAAATTTAATGCATTTTATAGATTTGTTTTCATGATCAATGGCAATAACTTTTATTAACCTTGTAAACGAAACGTATGGTAATCAACTTCTGCAGGGACACAGTAAATCAGATGTTTAATGCATGATTCCTTATTTATCAAGTCTGAGTCATAGGTTTTGTAAACACAGAAAGCATCACGTCTAACCTCAGCTTGATTTATCTGGTTTCGATACACCAGGTTTTGGTTGGTGCTTAATCATACGCACAAGAAAGATAGCACGAGTTATAATTCACCATTTAATTCGATAATTAAATATTTATTTTATTTGGTTCTGATGGTATTTACTCTCTCCCTTTAACGAACTAGTACATCGCAAGGAGTGACATTATTTGAGATACAACATTATAAAATATTACAGAGCCGATCCCATGCTCATTTGGATGTTATCTCACAAAAAAGGTTTTGTAACATCTTTGATCAAATCATTACGTTTACTACCATGGCATTGTGCAATATCCTCAGTAGACTCTTTGCGTTTCCTAATGATGTTTTTACCATACCGTTATCAGGACGACGCCGGGCAATATACGAGTCCGAGATGAAAGATATCACCCCACTTAAGTTATTCTCGTCTATCAATGATTAATGTTCGAATTGACCTTGCCTATTCCTTTGCTTATTGATGTAAGATGTATATTGTGTTATTCTGGTGTCAACAGAAGAGTGTTTATTGACATATATTCTCGTATACGGGGACTCTCAGTTAATCTTAAGATTCTGCATAAACGTCTAGAGGAGTGTGAGGGAATCGCGTTTGTCTAATTACTGACGCTCGAACGCTAAACAAGACATCTCTAGCTGTTTCATGACATTTTTTTTGTTCCCGGTAAAATCGCTTCACCTGTAATGTTAGTTAGAAATCAAAGATAAAAGCTGTAATTGAACTAGATATTACTTCGAGAGAAGCTTTTTTGTAGCATCCCCTCAGTTTTATTGCTTATCCAGGTGCGTGTAATAAACAAAACAAGAAAAATTGTTGAAGACTTGCACATCGTTTTGAAATCCTCGCAACAGGAACACTCTGAATGTTAACCAGATATGTGTACTTGAAGTCCTAAAAATTATATAAAGGTTTTTCAGTTTTCCATTCATGATGGCATACATTGATTTTGTTGCCTAGTTAATGTATGTGTCTGTCGTTATTGTAGGACATGCATATTAGTATCAAACATATAGGAACTTCCTGTCGTTGTTTGGTGTTTTGCGGCAAAGCAACACAGATAGGTTATTTAGTGCGGAGGCAGTCGGAGTAAGGAGCCGACCCTGGCTGATCTAGTAGTATGATTCGAAGCTACATCAATTCAGTTGCGAGTCCAGCAAAGTAGTGCCTGAGCTACCGCTATTCCTTGACAACACTGAAAATTAATACGACTGAAAATTCTTTACATTTAATGTCCAGCTGCTAATATAAATATCAAACAGTTGTGACAACAAATTCAAAGACAATGAAAGATACTAAATTGAAAAACTGGTTAGCTGAAAGGTTTATCTATACATTTCACATGGAACGAGAAACGTATTTTCACGTGGATGATTAGTGGCAATAAGACATTGTTGAAATTCAAGGTGATGAAAAATACAACAGTTGATGCAAAAAGGAGTTTTACAGTGATATATATTTTGCCAAAATACCCCATGGCTGAAAAAGTGAAAACAAAATGTGGGATATAACATGCACGATGATTTGAGAGAAATATTCAAAGAGAGGAGGCTGGAAAAGATAAAGTTTGATGAAGCATAAAGTTCTTCTGCAGAAATGTCAAGGAACTGCGGGAAAAGAAAACATGAAATACTTCTGGACTAACTTTGACATAAAAACATGAGTATTGGATCTTATTATCAGAACTTTCAAGACCAGACTGTGAGCTTCTTCACTTAAACTGAAACTAGAAATTGGGTGAACGCTTTCCAAAGGTAAACATTCCATATTCAAAACCATTTGAGAATGAAATTAAATAGAACGTATGGATAAACCGGTTAGTTGACAATATATATATATATATATATATATATATATATATATATATATATATATATATATATATATATATATATATATATATATATACTCTCTGCTCACATCTATATAAAACATATAGATTTTTAATTTCTGGAGCATTCACAATTTCAAAAAACGAGCAACATTAAAAAATGCTCAGTTCCTTTCTTTATCGAGATATATTTAAAATCTTGGAAGAACTTCTTGGTGATACATTCCGTTGAAAAATGGAATGGATTGGATACAGAAGGCGTGTTTTACGAATAAGAATGATCTATATTTACGAAAAATATGATGACATGTATACAATTTTAAAGATCATAAAACGGAATCGGGTGAAAAGTAAGAAAGAGCTATGTACTGGTGAAATAAAAATGATATGATGATTTTGTCAAGAACTGGAGACTAGCTAAAAGCACTGTATCGTTCACATAAGTGACATTCCAAAAGTACAACTCTCCCCTGGGGATGAGAAAGCACAATACATAGATACAAACAATAATGAACATGAAATCACTAAGTTTCTTAAAGGGAGCTAGTTTCTAGAAAATGAAAGATGTGGATAAAATGGTATAATAGAAACGAAAGGATATCAGATATGCTTAATATATAATTACCAGAGGAAAAATGAAAGAACATCCCAAGGATCACAGCTAAACGCTAAATTGTGATAAGGCGACTGCAATCAACCCTATGCCTTAGCATCGTACTACATGACTTTAAAGAAGGTATTAAAAAAGACAACAAAAAACCCCAACTAACTGAAAACAGATATACTTGAAAAGACTACAAGACAGGCTATACGATCTTGAGCGAAACAATAGGTAGTGAAAATGATATGAATGGTGATGTAGTCATGGGCGCATTTAGACGTATTTCTTCAAATTTTCATTCAAAGAAGACGTAGCAAGAAATCATGCAGTTTTCTAAGGGAAAAAACTTTACCACGTATAATTTTGACACATCCAAAGAACCATATGTTACAAGACATTATCACAATATTAACCAAAATCAGATACGGGAGGAGGTTTTACACCATGTAGATGAAGTAAACCAGTATACTTTCAGATATGTGCTGGCATTAAAGTTTCCGTTATTTCTGCATAACAGCAAAGCCTGTGCGTAGCACAACACACTGTATATACAACGATGTTCTCTTCACTTTCATCTGACATTTGGTAGTAGTTGAACTTAAACTACACAAATAAATGATCTAATTAATATTTCAGATACTTCCGGGATTACATTGTTGGACACAAGATACAGAAAAACCGATAGAGGAGAGAAAATAAAACCCAATATAAAAAGTACCAGAGATATAAGTTATGTGTACAGTAGGCGAGATTAAAAAGGTACAAAAGCGGAAATAATAAAATGAAGAGAGAGAGAGAGAGAGAGAGATCAAGATCAAGATCAAACAGGAATTACAAACGAATTTGTACACGACAATTATTTCATATTATTTACGACAAAATGGACTTAAGATTTAAAGGAAATTAACAAGTCCAGCACCTTACCCCTAGCTCTCATTGAATGTAACGCGCTGGTTTGGCACGAACATTTCACAAATATGTAACGTTCTAGTTAGCATGAACATTTCACAAATATGTAACGTTCTAGTTAGCACGAACATTTCACAAATATTTAGCGCACGAGTTAGCACGAACATTTCACAAATATTTAATGCGATAGCAATTTAACTATACGGAAACTAACAGTTTTACATACAGTCGATTACATCATTCATGGATAGGTACACTTTAGAATTTGACAATGATGACTGTATCAACAGATACAGAGCACAGTGTATCATGCGATTTTGGCAGTATCCATTAAACTGTTTAGTGTGGGTGGCAACTTCTGGTTGTCATATTTCCTGCACGCATTTAACAGTTCAAAGTGTATAACAGCTAAATATGTTCATGGGTTCATGCTTGTTTCCAAGTAAGAAAACTGTTAGCCAAAGGCAAAATACAATTGCCTGCTTTTAATCCTAATGAAAAACGGTTTAGATTTAAAACAATTTAATTTGATGTGCAATAATGTAACATTCCATCACATCATGGTTCTGGTTCAGTCCAAATTCGCTGCGACTGTTCTTTTGACTTCCTTGTGCCTGTAAGTCTGGGTCCTTTCCACTTTTCCCTTTTCTCAAATTCTCAGGTGTCCCGCCTCTTTCGGCCTCCAACTTTGTGTGGTCACTTTGGTTATGTATGTACGTGATACGTCACGTGGAACTATCTCACCTTGTGTCTTCAAGCTTTCACCGCTAGAACTGAGTTCGTAGATTTTTCCAGACATCCGATCCCTTGGATCCTAATTACGAGTGAATTTCTTCTAAATTCGACCCGGAGTCCTCTACCTTTGTTTTTCTCTTGCAGAAAATGGTGTCGACTGATTAAAAGTGTTGCGATAGGCACATTTAAAACAGAGAGTTTCATGTGGAATCACGCCCCCCTTATTCAGCGTAACCAATCCGAATTATAGTTAAGGCGCTAAAAAATGTAGTCCGCCTGACAACCTCAGATTACCAAATACTGATTCCTGGAAAATTTCAAAATTGACAGTTCTCCATACAGATCGGAAGTTAACCTCTATCCTTTTCAGTTAAATAAACGATGGCTTAATTAAGAACCACTGCTTCCATGACATTTGCCAATCAGTACATTACGGCGATTTAAACACGCACCAGTCCCCATAAATCTAATTAATCGTTCACCTGTCCAACTTAATGTGTTCTTCATAGATCGACAGAAATTTGCACCCTTACATGCATGACAAGTCGGAGGCCTCTGAAACAACTGGAAAAGCTACACAACAAACAATAATTTTTATGGACGCTTAAACGACTGTAGAAACTGCTACAGAGATCTTTATGAAATAGTTTACAAATGTGCCTTTGTCTTCGTTTGCGAATTAGTGGTTTCCCTATGGGAGATTAGTACACGTTCAGAACTGTTTTTAAGGGGGTGGTGGTGGTTGGTGGTAGCGAATACGTGCAAGAAACACTTCGCCTAAGGAGACGAGCTTTGCTGACTTCTGTTTATATTCGTTGTTTTTTAGTTCTTTGATTTAAAACACAAACAACATGCCGGCTAATGTCAAAGAAGTATAAAATATCTTCAGCTAGAAACAACAGTGTTCAACTATTTTTAAGGGTCAGCATATAACTTTGAGAGGACTTCCAGGAAATGCTACTTCTGGTTTCGCTGGCCAGTCCAATCAAATAATTGCCAATATTTGTTAAGCATTGTGTAATTGTGTCAATGAATGAATTATCTATGTTCCCTGATGAAGCAGTAACACCACTGGTTCCTACACCACTTACAAACACCTTCCTACAAAATTAGCTACCGACAGACCAGCTGTTGTTACAGTTATAACACTTCCAGTGGCTGTAGGAGCAATTTTTATACTCCAGTCTTTATAAAGTTTTTCGTCAACTTTTGCTTAAAGTTTGAACTGATTATTATCAGCATTGTGTCTAAACTTACTCTAAAGCTGTGTAATATATCTAACTAATTGCACTCTTTTAATTTTAAGACTTAACAACTGTTCTAGTGTTACGTAACTTTTTGTTTAGGTATTTTTCTCTATTAGCATCAGCTGTAAATATTTTAATTTGCGTTTCATACATTTCAACATCAATTTCAAAGATGGTATTTTTAATTTACAACTTCGAAATCATTTACTTTGCCCTTTAATTTCGATTCTCTTTTGTAGTGAATAAATGTTTCGCTGCTAGTGGAAGAAGTCCTAAACTTTACATTCTACAGTAAAATTCACCAATTAAAGTCCCAGCTTCTTTGTAACCAGAACTTCTGGATAGTTCCGCCAGTTTCATTTTGTTTTATAGATTCTTGTCCAGAATCATTTTGTCCTATACAAGGAAAAATTATCATCAAAGTCATTAGAAAATCATACAGTATCATCGATTCATTATCTACAATATTATCGTATGCATCTTCTTCATATAAAAGAATCTTAATTTCTTTCATTCTGATTCCTTCAGCATCTTTTTCGGTTGTTTAATAGATAAGAATGGAAATGAAAATGAATTTGGATGTATGGTAGACAGAAAATTGGAAAAACATGTTTCTCCGGTGTTAAGAGAACAAATAGGAACGTGAATGTAGGCATTGCAAATGGAGTATGCATAGAGATAAAAGATAAAACGTAACTGAAAAATCTTGAAACATAGATAGGAAACAAATCCAGAAGAAATTTTACATCTTTGTCAATACAAGAGTTGTAAAAATTTCCAAAACATTGTCAGATGTAGTAATCTGAACTGTGACGTCAGTGATTGTCATCTACAACCTAGAGAGTTTTCATAATGAACTGAAGGATGATTACATATTTGGATATATATATATATATATATATATATATATATATATATATATATATATATATATATATATATATATATATATATATATATATATATATATATATCAGTTTAAGCTAACATTCAATCATAACTACTTCAAGAATCAAGAAAAAAAAAAACTGATGAAAGCACGGAAAAACTGCTTAATACATGAACTGTACTTGTTGCTTTATTCCTAAAACATTGGTGCCTTTAACAACAACCCTAACAGTATCTTGGCAGACACTTATGGGGGTGTGGCACGACATAACTTGGATCAAACTTTTTCATCTAGATGCTGATCTACAAGAAAGTCTTAATGAAATGGTAATATCTGCGATCAGTACATTGAACTGTATTGATAGGATGTTTAGATGAATGTCGAATATAATTCAATATTGGAAATGAGAAAAAGTCGTCTGCCACTTTTACACGCGGACAAATCACGTGAACAGATGATCAATAGGATTTTTCTTTGATAATAATTCATTATACACTCTAATAAGATACGGATGCAGGCAGCTGTTCATACCCAGATATGTGTCACCGCAGGAATAAGGTTCTTTTTTAAAGTAAGGTAACGATGGTGGGTCATGTTTAGTGAGTCAGACTGGGTCTGTCGCTAAGAACAGTGTGCTCGCAGAGTTATCAGTATGCTAATTAACAGATGCAGCTACTAGTTTGTGATTAAATGAAAATTTGAATACACCAACTATTAGAACAGTCAATGATATTGGGAATAATGAGAGTTTTTAGCTAGGTTTCCTAGTATCGATTGGAATGAAAGAAGAAACATTTCAGAATTCAAATAAAGCCATTTAATTGCCTCTTGGTGTCAGTCAAGTTTTTTGACAAAAGTAATAAGTAACTTGCCGTGCTCGAACACGGGGTCTTACAGCTGGTCTTACAAATGTGGGGGCTTGGTTTGTTGGTGTTCAATCAGTCATTGACAAGAGTAAACTTGCTTCAGGTTCTTTACATAAGCAACAAGCAAATGAAGTCCCAGGATGGATCCTTGGCGACCACATTTAGTGATCTTAGAATCAGAAAACATACTCAATTTGAATATGATCCAGATCAATTTGTAATGAGTAGATCTGACAGGCATCGATAAAGGTTCTGCCGACTTTGGAAATTTCAGTCCAAATTTCACCTATTTTAGATACCTGATAGTAAACTTTGCTTTCTTTTGAAAACGATTTGTTCCGAATGAAGGTTTTACTTTCGTAAATGTCAAAACTGTAATTTGATGGGCGAGTCGATAGGTCAACAGAACATGACCTGGCATCGGTTTTCCTTCAGATTGACTTTATGTCGGAGATCTCGAGTTTAATCAGAATGAAATGTTACCGTTAATTAAAGAGAGAATATTTGCTTGAAACAAGTGAACAACAGATATTTTTCATCGAGTGGATGAAAAGCCAGTATTTTCACGAGTGGCAGTGTTTTGCATCCACGAGATGAACTATATCCGTTATTCACTCGTGGCAAGCACATTTTCACCTTATGCTCGATCCCTTGCGATGTCAGATGTTTGTAGTTTATATTCTGCTGTGTTTTGTGAATATTCTCAGAGAAGATAAAAACAGTAACACAGTTCTCCTTTCCAATGCAAAGTAAAATAGCACATTAAGAAACAAATTGCAACGTATTGGATTTGACCGATTTACTACGCAATTGGCTAATAATAGCTTCAAATTGCTTTGTCATAATGTTATCTGTGTCTGTTGATGGGCAGTGGGAACATATACTATTTTATTCCGGTGAATTATCAAGATTATTTCCCTCTGAACATCCAGTAATTCACGGCCTATCATAAAATAAAGGGAATTGCTTTCTGTTTCAAAATATTCATAAAACCCAAATATTTTCAGTTATGATAAAGAATAAAGCAATTGACAGTGTCAGAGTCTTTCTTTTTTATCAAGTGCTGCCATTCGCACTGTCAAGCCATTGTTGAATTTGTTAGAAATATATTCAGTTAATCTAAGCAGTCCAGATTAGCTGAAGGTTCCATCCTAATCCTAGATTGGACGGAGAAGATGAGACCATTATATGTGACTCGAAATTAGATGTAAGAATGAACAATTTATTCTAGAACATTCGAATTTATTGGTAGAACAGATATTGGGTCTTAGTTTTCTGGATCTGATGAAATACATTTTAATAAATAGCCGAACAGATGTATGCTTTTAATATGCTTGGAATTTTACTTGTTCATAACGAGAGATTAATGATGCATGCAATACACTCAGAAAAAACAAGGGTTGCGTATTTGCGGGAGTTTAGATTGGCAGTTATCAATGCCCGTGACTTACGTATTGTACAGGTTTCTCAGTACGTTGTGAACATCTGCAGATACAACCCGAAAGTTGAATTTCTGCAAGTAACAACATGGAGGTTGCATAGTTTTTGGAATATGTTTTGCACGTATTTCCCTGATTTCAAGATAGAATGTATTGAATAAATCAGCAATAGACCTTGATAAGGATATACTTTTTCCCCTTAATTCAAGAAAAATGAAACCAGTGTCTTGGCTTTTTAGACGAAGCTCTCCTATAAGAAACCACATTTGTTTGTTGTTTCCTTTAGTATCATTAATGACTGAAGAATATAAATGTTTCTTTGGTTTGTTGCATCAAGTTGATTTTGTATGTGTTTGTTTGATTTTACAAATACATTAGTGTTCTGGTGTAATCAAATTAAGCGCTTTTCATTAGGCTTACTATCTGTCACGCCTTGTTTTATTAACTTCATCGTTGTATCATGATTGTTTTCTTTCTTGTGGATAATGCCACTTTTCCTTCGGTTTGTATCAGCATGTGTTCGTATGCAAATACTAAAGACCCTTTGGAAGACAAGAATGGAAAGATATTGAGACATGGAGAGAACACTTTTGCAATAAATTAATTGATATTATATGGAGTGGAATTGAAAGAGCTACCAAAATCGAAAATCAATTAAATTAGGCTGATGAGAACAAAAATAACATTGTACATTATCAGGATTAGTATAAATACAGAGCCTGATCTATTGCAACACAAATGTTGTCCTCCATAACAGACAGAGTAGACAGTGGCCTGTGCGAATCGTCCAACAATATGTTTGCAATCAATTGAACAGAGGGTAGAGCAGTTAGGTAGATCCTTTGCAGAGTGAAATGAGGAAAATAAATAAATCTCTGAAGGACTGCGATACTTAGCGTGTGTGTGTGTTTGTGTTTTAAAATTTATTTTTAACGTAACTTCAGTCATATCCCTACGTTGTCTGCAGTGTGTCACGTTTGTTAAGCCCCAGCTATAAAGTCATGTATAAGCTATAATCTACCTGTCTTGGGAATATTACCGCAGCCAAGTGTTTGATGTCTAAAGATTTCCGCGGGGCTAGTCTTAAACTCTTACGCAAGGTTACATGACCAGCCGGAGACCGGAAGCTTTAATTGGAAAAGGCGATAGATCGCATGACTTAACAAAGGCTTGTAGTTATCACACCTGTGTGTTAAAAGGTTAGTTAGGATCAAAGGGAAGCCCGCGGGGTGAGAGGGGCGTGTTCTCATCCATCCCTACGTTGACAGACAGCGAGAGGGACATTGTCCGCTAAGTTTGATTGGATCGGTTCACAGCGATATCCAATCGGAATTGAGATAGAGGTTGTGATTATGATTCAGACCCGAATGACACTTCGGGAACGTATGAGAAAATTTAGTGTTCGCCTAGAGGGATTGTAGATCAATAGGGTTACTCCGAGAAGAAGCCACTCGTAATTTGGCTGCAAAACTTAGAGGTAGATTCTAAGGAAAGACAAAGCTTCGAAAGGAAGCTTTTTAGGGTACACAGAATTTCGGGTTCCATTGGGTTCCAAGTCTTCAAGAGTTGGAGACGGAATTGAGGCTGTAGCCGAGACAGTCGAAGTCGATAGAAGAGTAGTCGTGGTAGAGAAAGTGGAGGAGGAGGAGGAGGAGGAGAAGGAGTCTAGAGAAAGTCGAGGAGGAGAAGGAGTCTAGAGAAAGTCGAGGCGTAGGAGGAGAAGGAATTTGGAGAAAAGTCGAGAAGGAAGGGGAGAAGGAAGTGGGAGAAATAAGAGAGAGAAAGGATACAACAGATGAGTAGAAATACAAGGACAGGTGGAAATCAATCTCACACTGCTAATGAAGTGATGCAATAGACTTATTAAAGGGTCGAGCGGAAGGAGTGTAATTGGAACTTTGAGTCATTTGATCATTGAATTGTTATTAAATTGTTATTCATTGAATTTCAACCTCTTTTGTATATTTAACCATCTAACCGTCGGTATTGCTGACTGGGGGCTCGGAGCTTTACATCTATCTTTCACTAAATTTAACTTCCATCAAAATAGAGCCTGGGTGGGACTTCTGTAATAGTTTAAATAAACATTGGGAGCACCCCTCCCCAACCATAACAATCGTTACACAGTGTGACAGTTTAAAGTGATGTCTAGCGCTGGAGCATTATGCTGCAGACATGTAGCATCATGTCCCACCCAGTCACATTATCCTGACGCCAGGCCGCCCTGTCCTAACACCAACCTCTTTATGCTGAGCGTCAAGCAAGGCAGTTGTTAGTAACTTTTTTAAAAGTCTTTGGAATGACTCGGCCGGGTTTCGAACCCGCGACTTCCTGCATCCGAGGCGGACGCTTTAACCACTAGGCCACCGGAGGGGTCGATATTTTGTAATCTCAGTTCGAACAGTTACATAAAGATTTTAATGATGAAATACAACAATACAAATAAAGATTACAAATGTAATAAGTAAAATCAACATAATAATTATAAACAAGATAACAGTTGACACTAATTATAATGGATCAGTAGCAAAACAATAATTTTAAAGAGAAAACCCGAGAGGTAGAGGATAATAAAAACAATAATTTAACCAGAGCATGGTTAAACTTATAGAGACGTTTACGGATCTGATCAAAACATAAACGATTTAATTTAACAAGTTGCATGTTGTGGTTGAACAATGAAAAATAGGTACAAAAGAATATGTTTGTTGAAACGGGGTTAATATTATCGCTGTCGTTCAAGGAAGTTTGCCCGATTAAAACGATGAAACGAATGGAAAAGATTTCACTGAATGGGAGCAAAGTCTGGAACAGAGGCATTCAAAACTTCAATAGATTTATGAACAAAAGATACTTTCGCGTGAAGCGGTAGCACTGAATCAGTTAAAATCTAATTAAACGTAACTATGAAGACATTCAAAACAGAACTGAGGACGAAAATGAGTATAAAAGTCATGCATTATGTATTAGAATGGACGAATTAACAAGGAAATTTATACTTGAAAATAGTTTGACAAGAAAATTAATCGAATGCACATTGATGTTTGAATTGAATGTATCGGGTCAGTAGTATGAAAAGGTTTTACTCATAGAATGACTTTTCTTTACGTATATTATTACATGATTTACGGACGTGAACCTCTATTGTGCTGTTTCCGGCATAGAAATGGAAGCAGCAGTAGTGCTTATTGGAGGAGTAAGAGTTAACGGTATAACATTTGCCGGAAGCACCTGAATGTTGCATTTGACCTTGATCACTCTACTCATCCAGATGTATCTACTATAAGCACCGATGTCACCAGAAAATGACGTCAAAATTCAATAAAATAAGACCGCCAAAACTGAATGATATTTACCGACGTTCGAATGAACATGTACAATACCATTGCATAATTTTGCGTAATTATTGCAGTTGTAATGGATGTTAGCGTGTTTATTTCTTACAAGTCTGTGTTCAAAGAAAACAACGTTTTATAATATAAAGAACACGACTGCGTACGCGTTGACACAATTATAATGGAGATTTTTTTTTTCCCGTGCAAAAACGGCAACGTACAGTAAATACATAACTCCTTGCAAGCAGGAAAAGATAGCCCAAGGAATTAAATATCTCAGTCCAACCAACCATTGTATCACATAGACTCAGAGGAACATTAAAGCTGAATTTTTGTAATAAATTGTAATTGCAAAGCTAAGCCTAAAGATACTGAATGTAGCAGTTAGTATTTCCATATCATGAGATATGAGGGTAAAATATTGGATATTTGTAGTTCATATTGCTTTCGACATGTACTGGATCTGAATCCTTGCCTGTTACTTAATCATGGTGTTGCACGTTGTGGTCTGTTATTTGTTTCCCACAAATATGACATTTATTTGATGAGAGGAATACGAATGGTGAACAGCAGAGTTTTAACAGATATTAGGAAATATTTTTTCTTGCCATCTTTTTCTTGATAAAAACATGAAGGTATTACAATACGTTATTCTGTCATTACTGGTGTCCAAGTCATTAAAATAAACAAAAGCGTCGAATTTTTTAAAATTTATTTCGAATCTCTTTATTTTCATTTCTTGTTTCTCTCATGAATCAAATATTTCTTTATACTTATTTATGAGAGATAAATTGATCAGTATTGGTATTTTAAACCAAAGTGGCAGTAGCAATTGTCCGATTGTTAGGGTTTTATGTTAGAGTTCAAAATTTCAAAATTAATCAAAGCTGTTTTCAAAATGGATCGTGGCTTACAGCGATAAGACCCAATATCCACACATGAAGCTGCTCTTTTCCACCATGTAATATTTGAATTATCTCATGCGTTTAATCAACATACAATGAATACTCCGCTAGCTGGATAATGCAGCAGCCACACCTGGGACTCTTGCGTTTGTCATGAGACTTAAATGTAATCAGTGTAATGGTGGGCAACACAAGATTTGTACGGATCTCGGGACCATTTAATGCCGTCTGCAGTAGTTAAAGACGGTTGCTCTAGTTTATTCATCGGCATTCGATCGATCCTATTTGTAATAAATAGTGGAAATTATTAACAGTTGTACATTTTGCATACAAATCGTCGATGGGTGTTACAAGTCAGACTGTATTTAACATCGGCGTAAGTTTTTGTTATTGCTTTCGAAACCATTAAATATAAATTTAACTACATTCACAAATAGGGTGTGGCACTACTTTTATTCCAGAAGGAATTAAGTGTCATCTCTAGTAAGACGTTGAGAAATATAGAATATAACAGACTTTTGGAGACTGAATAGAGAAACCAGCTTAAATACTGGAAGACGTGTAGTATTCTGCGTATATTTTATCGGCTACTAAATATCAGAGTTGCCAATAGCCCAATACTTTTGCAGTGATTTGATTTCCAAGGATTCTTATTTTTTAAAATGTAATTTCCTCCAAAATGTTTATCGTAGGATAGTTAATTTTACGAACAGTTTGCTCCTGCGAAATCCTCCAAAACAACAAAGCACGCATATTGTTATATAGCAGTCGGTGATCTTTGTTATTGTTGAAGTCGAATGTGCATAAAAGGATCAAATTTATATATTCAAGTGGATTATCACGCTTGAGCTTGTATATAGGAAAATAAATCCATAAAGGACACTCGTAGGTCGACAGAACGTAATCTTTTAAAAAGGTGATCCGTTAAAAGAGGGAGCCGCGGTAGCTGAGGTGGTAGAGTGCTAGATCGTCATATTCGTATGCCCAAGGTTCAATACCCACCCGGCAACCTCAGGTCCGCTGACTCGGCGTGTCCTTAAGAGAGGCATTTAGCTCGTATTTCCTCGGCATGATATATATATATATATATATATATATATATATGCCCAACACTGCTGAACGCTTTAAGAACCAACAATCCAACAAACAAAAAATACTCCCTTAAGGAAACGTGGTTTCTTTTTGAAAGATATATAAATTAAGGGGTCCATAGATGGTGTCGACCACTCCGATGGCCTAGATCGTCCGCCTTGGATGCAGGAGGTCGCGGGTTTGAGCCCCGGAAGAGTCATACCAAAGACTTATAAAAATGGTATTAACAGCTGCCTCGCTATGCGCTCAGAATTAAGAGGTTAATGTTAGGACTGGTCGGCCTGGTCTCAGGATAATGTGACTGGGTGGGACATCATGCTACATGTCTGCGGCATGATGCCCCTAGTGCTAGACATCACTATAACATGCCACACTGTGGACATCGTAGCGAAATGACTGAAAAATTGTTAAAGCTATGTCAAAAATCCAAATCACACACACACACACACACATACACACACCAATAGAAGGTGTCCATTAAATGGAGGTGTTGGTGTAGATTGATTTTATGTAGACAGGAATCATATCGCAGTGCTAAAGTCATAGCTGTTTCCTTCCCGTGATTCACTGAGTGTGATGTTGGGAATCATTAGCGATTTAACTATAATATGCATGTATCTTAACACCTTGAGATTTAATCATCTAGAGTATATTTTTACAGCTATTTTCCATCATAAATTCAAACATTTACAACAATAGCAATGTAAATAATTATAACAGTAACAATAACAGTAATACTGCTACTACTACTACAAATGCAACTGCAAACGTATATATGAGAGAGAGAGAGAGAGAGAGAGAGAGAGAGAGAGAGAATCAATAATTATTATTGTTGTTGTTGTGGGGCTTAACGCCATTTTTCAGCACACGATAGGCTATACATGGCGGCCAGTATTAATGGTGGAGGAAGAAACCGGGAAATCCGCGGAAAGAACCACCGACCCACGAGAAGCTACTGGCAAGCTTTCTCACATATCCACATTTGCCGAATCTTAGACTCGAACCCACGCAGACAGAGGTGAGATGGCAGTGATCCGTAACGGAGAGCGCTTTAGACCACTTGGCCACTCGGGGCCCCAATAATTATTGTTTATGTCTACATTGTAGTATATTTATCTAATTATATAGATAGATTATTGTCTGTCTGCAGAGAAAAAGGTTTTCTGTGTTATACTATAGGGATTATAAGACATTTCCAGTCTCTCGCGATTGAGCCACAACTAGATTTCCATTATTTTTTCATTAACTACAGCCTTTAGGCCGCTATTCGCTGTCCGTGAGTAGTATCAGAGATGAAGTGGATGGCTCTTTGACCGGTCATTTCGCTACAGAGCAGCAATGTATATTCCTCTATTGGTTAGTTGCCGGATGAGTGAAAGAGTTAGAATAAGCTTGGCTTAAATAAAACCGGCAGATGGACTATTAATTGGTGAAGATTATATGGCGTAGAAAACTAGTTTTTGTTTTTCGTTTTCTCGGGTGGGGTGGTGGTGGTGCTTGATAGTTTTAACGCAGTACAATTTTTGTATAGCAGGTGTTTTCTTAGAGTTATTCTCCAGTAGTCTGAAGACTGTACACTAGTAGAAGTAGCCTTGTGTGGAGTAATAGTGTCCAGTCTCGTGATAAGTCAAAATGACTTTTTCGATTTATTAAACCATCCTGATTGAACATTATATATTTAAACATTTAAAAGAAAAAGAAATCAAATTCGTTTAACACTGCTTGCGTCAGAATTATGACATGGCGATATGTGTGCATAAAGAATTGAACCAGAAAGATAATACATTCAGCGCCGAATATAGTACTGTTTTACTTCATATGTTCTAAGATAATTTGTGTTGTTATTGGTACTTTTATGGGTATATCTAATCAGTTTCTGGCTAATTTGGATTTGGTCACCAAATCTCCAATTCACACTGAAAAGTTTGCAATTGATTTGACCCAAAACCAAGCTCTAGTTCAGATTAATAATATCAGACGTAGATAATTATGTCTAATATTGGGTTATAATTAGTGAGATAAAAGAATGACACAAATAGGTCAGAATTACAAGCACGAAACTCAATCAATGATCTCAAATGTAAATGGAAGTTATTCAGGAATGCTACCAATCGCCGGCTTGACAGTGACATCAGAATTGATCAGCATTACAAAATCGATTTAAGTTATTGTGTAATGCTTCTGCCACTTGCTGAACAGTAAGAACCAGAGTGAGAAGAATGGTAGAGAAGGTTTGTTACGTATGAACGAGCGGTAAATAGTAGTATTTCAAAATTCTCCATACAGCTATATAAGGAAACAAGCAAAAATGAAGTTTTGGAGTATAGAATTGATACTTAAATGAATTTTTTGATTCACGACAAATCATATATTGTAAAATCCTTCAATATAATTCGCATTACCATAAATGTAGTATATGTATGAAAAAAGATCCATTATTATCTCTGTCACTGTCAACAAAATATGAATTCCTTTAATAGGTTTGTACTGCGGTTTTCATGAAAATAACTATCTATAACTCAAGAGCTGATTTCGCGGACCGTACACTCTGGACTGAGCCATGGAGTTCTTGGCACCCATCAAGTTAATGCAATTAAGCTGCACGCTTTATGCATGGATTCGACTGTCTTTCAAGTAATAACATTTCTTATCAACAAATTCTTCAGCTAATGGGGAGAATCAGTCGATGAGAAATCCGAATAATCTTACCTAATAACATCGGCTTCAGACGTACACAACTGCTGTTTTTAAACGGTATTTCACCTCTGACCTCATGTTTCTGCAACGGCGCTTGATTGTAGCAATCTTTAGTAAAGCATTCTGGCCGAGATAAACAAAAAGTATCATCTGCAGTTAGGATCATAAACATATTAATTTTGTAAATAAAAATAGCCTAGATATATCAGTTATTGAGTAAATATATATTTTTCCCAGAAAATCACTACTAACAACTGACACCATGATGTGCAACTTAAATTCTTTCAACAAAATATTTATGTACAAGTCCCCTCCCCTTTTTTTAAGCTTTGCAACGAATAAAAAGTTCAGGCCCCTCATCCCCTTTTTATATAAATATTTATTGCATATATCTATCATGGATTTATTGGGTAGCTCAGATCAAAGCAGGTTGTTGTGCACCTTGGGCTTCTATGTAGATGAACATGCCCCTGAGATCCTTGAAAATCAGCGGTCATCCGTTTGCCAGTTGACAGATAAGCCTTTGCATTCGCCCAAGAAATAAAGGCTTCATTTCTAATATGTGCAAGGCCTCGTCAGAGCCGAGATGAAAAAAAGAAATGGTAACCAGTTGCGGAAAAGTATATAAGCAAAATAAAAACAAAACATTTGGTGCAATCAAATCACAGATATTTCTGAAGTAACCATGCTAAGCCAGAATCTGAAGAATCTCTGATCAGTTTGTACAACGCTTCATTTTTCACTGCCACCTACTGACGGGACCTCAGAAATATGCTTTTATGGTCCTTGTACCCCCCCCCCATAAACACTTCTAGGACACATAGTACAATGACACGCATGTTTATAGACATTTTTATACAGACATTTTTATAGACATATATATTTTTTTTATAGACATTATAGATATTTGTATGCAGTCTGTTCAAACAAAATTAAATCGGTGATTCCTTTTCAAGCATTTACTAAGCTGGCTGATATATTGATAGACTTGTGGTTCTGTGGGAATGCCCCAGTAACTGGTACAGATATTTGTCCTCTTATTTTGTAATTTGACTGAACCACTTCTTTGTTTATCTGAGCCAGAACACAATGTGAAAAAAAGCTTATGATTTAAGTTAAGATGTAATATTCTTGCAAGGAAGAAAAAAAAAAATAATTGCAAATAAAGAAACAAAAGGTACTTTTATAAATGCAAGTATTAATGACGTAGTATGGACAGGAAGTACGGCATAGCAGATTTATCGACAGGAAGTATAATATAGTTGATTTATCGACAGGAAGTACCACACAGTAGATTTATCGACAGGATGTACAACAGAGTAGATTTATCGACAGGAAGTACAACACAGCCGATGTGTCGACAGGGATTTATCGACAGGAAGTACAACACAGCCGATGTGTCGACAGGGATTTATCGACAGGAAGTACAACACAGCCGATGTGTCGACAGGGATTTATCGACAGGAAGTACAACATATTAGATTTGGTGGCACTCTACAGTTTCATATTTTGCATTGAGTTAGATTTTTAAAGACAAATCATTTTCCAGGGTTTCCTCACTGGTTATACTGGCTATTTACAAAAGACCTTGCAAATCTTAAGTATTGTTCAAAGAACTTTGCATTCCCTTTATTTTGGTGTATGATTGGTTTGTATAATATGGGTTATAGAGTATACAGACTTGACTTCAGATGTGCACCTTTAAAAAACTGCTAGCTCCGCCTGGTCATTTTCACTTCCTGGACTTCAGAGGTAAATTTTGAAAAAAGAGCCAATGGCTTTGTTTACATATTTGGTAATTCATGCATTGCACTTTTAGAATCTGGTACTGTCTAGTCTGGCAAAAGTCGTTTCCCTATTTGATTAACTGCTGAAGATAATGTACTTTAGACTAGATCGGGCTGATTTTTGTTAGCACAAGGGGCAGTCATTTTAGTTATCTGTGTGTTTAGATCATGTAAAATCTCCACAAGTACAATATCCAAAGAAATTTCAAACGAAGTACATGAAAAAGTAGCGTAGAGGTATACCAACACGGTGCATGTTCCAAATGTAAACAACTTCAACTGACTCCCGACACTCTCTCAAAAGTCAGTAATATCAGTAGAGCGCCCCCTTTATCGACAGGAAGTACAACATAGAACATTATCTTCAGAAAGTACGACATAGTGTATGTATCGACAGAAGGACATAGTAGAGATGTCGACATGAAGTACACTAACTAATCGTGCATAAACATGATATGTTCTCAACTATTCGGTCACATACGGTGTGATCATATTGACGGATAGGAAAATACTTCTTAAACTTAACGGCATCCTCTTTTCATCTGATTAAAAACGTCTACGTTTCTAGCACAGCATAGGGGAACAACAAAGTAACACATGGGATCGGCCATTAATTAATCGGGTGTGTGGGGACAATGGATTTTTCTAAGACTTTTCCAGCCCCCAAAAACCTCGAAATAATATTCTGCTCTTTTATATTACATATCCAGTATATTAGTTGAAAAAAATAGTTATCTTGCGCTTAAATAAAATTCATCTTGGTCCAAAATCGATTACACTCCTCACGAAAAAAAGTAAATGGCATGCACGTACGTTGAATTATTTCAGTAACTTTTAAGATCATTTTAATATGTAAAGACATGTATCCGTTTCTGCTTTGGTCATTTCTGAAAACTTGTTTCTAATGTAAAAATTCACAATATTTAAATTTTCATGTTAAAAAAAACCAATGCCAATCTGTACTAAGAGAACATTTCTATAATATACCCTCCCCCCAAAAAAGTCTCCACCAGGAAGATGGCTTAATTTAGCAATGGTATCAGTTAATATTAAAACTTTACTCAAACGCGCTACACACATCGTAGATTTATTTTCCTTATGTAAGTCCACTTCTCGTAAAAAAATTAACACTCAAATTCATGTCGAAGGATAACTCAACGAAAGGATTTCTCTTTCTAAATTCATTATTTAAATATATACTTAGAGAACCATGTTTACAGTTTCCCTCTTAACATATTAAAACATCCCCAGCAAGGTCAGTAATTCTCCCATCTGAGCTTAACAATATAGTCTGTTGAAGGTGTATGAATCCAGGATCAAACAAAGTACATCTTACATTTCGTATTCATGTTAACACTGGATGTTTGTGAGAAATACTGCATCAGTCTTATCAGCGACTTACATGTGGTGGTTCTGTATCCCGAAAAACTGGCCAAAACTTACAAAATTGAACAGTCTGCTGTGTGTTGTAATATGTACAGCGAATTGTGTGCCACTGACATGCGTAAGTCACCCGGAAGTGGAATAAACCAGTCTTACATGTTTTGTTGAGCTTACATGTCTAAATTGTGAATGGATTTCCCGATGGAGAAACCATTTCGAAAACCAAACTGACAGATGTAATATAGCCTTCAATGTTGTATACATAAGATTTTGAACATGAAAACGCCGGCATAAATATTGCTGGCAGAAACATTGTAGTTTTAAATGTGCTTTTGGCACTCTTGATCGTTATTTGTTGCATTTAGCAATATGGCGTGTTGATTTTACCTGCATGATGGGTATATTTGTAGCGTAATCAAATTATCTACTTTTAAGTGTTGTTATCTTTCAAGACTGACAATGTGCTATTTTTACGTACAAGGATTGTTTACAGTGCATTCACTGTACATTTTGGTGAGTATAAACATACAAGAATCCTTTACAGTATAAATGTGAGTGCAACTGTAAATAGATAATAAGTCCCACATCAATACGGATTTATTTTTGCATTATTTCTATATGGGATTACGATAGTCTGCTTCAAATAGTAGGAAAAAATACCACGGGGTTGAATAACGATTAGAATATTGATGGAATTATAACTAGCTTTCAACAGGCAATATAACTGATCGATATGTTTTGGTCGTTTTAACCAAAGCAGATATTAAGAAACGAGGACTTAGATTACAGGTAGGTAAATGTGATTATAATGAACGAAGACGTTGGGTAAAGGTGGACAGGAGATACGGATTTGTTTTCCCTTGCTGATTGATATGGTTGTGTTGCAGGAGGTTTGGCTGGTATTTGTTTTAACTTCAAGTCGCCACGCCAACAGGTGAGAGAGAAAAATGAGATATGCTTTTCTTCGACCTTTCTCATGAAATGATATATGCTATGTCGGAACTGTAGTACATTGGAAGTTTAAGGTCGGGACTTATTTCAAGGACAAAGACATTCACAGACCTCGCGCCTGATGTATGCAAATGGTAAAGTTCCAAGCACAGTAGATCTTAACGACGTTTCGAATTTAGCCTGGCGATTGAGTACTGCAAAGAAATTCTGGTGAGCAATCAGCTACCTTTTCTAAGGCGGTTGAGAAAGGTTCCAGATTCTGTTTTCAGTAGCTCTCAGATTTAATTGGAGTTAACAAACAAATACTTATACAGAATGCATGAAGCAAGCTTTAAGACTGCATTTTTAAAATAACTCGCAACTATGGGAGCCTAAGATCTGCTGATTGGTGTGACGTTCAGACTTACAGACTTAACATTAATGGATCAGCGCTAATGTATGTGCTTTAAATATTAACGGCTGGTGGGAACAAAATGTGTACCATTTGTATAGCACTGCATTAAGTAAGGAACGACAACATAGTTTATTCCTTCGAGGAAACTAGAAGTCGTACGATTTTTCATGTTGGTTATTCTTGCGTTATCCTGCATTCGGGATCTTTGAATTTTTCATGTGTGCAGGTAGGTGATTATTTCGGATTGTGTAATGGTATTGTCTGCTGAACAGAAACGAGTTAACACTTTCACTAGAACTGGCAGAAGAAGTTTTGTTTCTAGGCAAGCATTGCCAGGTAGAGACATTAACCAATTCCTCAGCTTCATACTAGTTGTTTTATGTAACTGTTTAATGACATGTTTTATGAAAGAGTGGTACTTGCATAGTACATCTACAAGCAAATAACATATATTTTCTGAACAAACTTGGCTTTTCACCGGTAGGTTATATTGATTTTGTTTTTCTACAAACGTTAAAGATAATAGCCGTTGCTGTCGCTAATAACTAATTCCAGAATGTTCATTCACCATGCACCATCTCTTGTTTATTATGAATACATGTAGTTTGACTCAAGCTGAAAACAAAACCCTAATTGTATTCCAGGTTGTCAGAATTCCCATATGCTTCGTTCATTTTTCATAGGAGAGTATCTTCAAATGAATACTGAAGTGAGTCATGCTGGATTTATTGTTGAAAATTTGGATTTGTTCTTAGCAGATGATTCTAGAGGTGCCATATATTAAGGTGGAATTGTTTGTTCATTACCAGTAACTGGGCCAAGGCTAGATGTTCGTATATTTATGACAAGGTCAGTTTTTCAAAGGACAATTGCAAATGCTTCCAATTATTTCAGATTGTGAAAGGAACCAAAGGTCCAAGATCTTTTTGTTGACTCGGCAGATATCATCATAAATCTAAGATAATGGTAGCAATATTGACGTAAAACATGCTTTATTAGTTCGTTTACTGAATGTTATTGAAAACTGGTGTGATAAACGGTTTAGGAGTGCCACCTAACTGCTGAGATCAAGCGGCTAACTCAAGTAAAATTGTACACAATATTTCACCAAGCGTTTATGAATATTCATGTTTCAAAAACAAAACACGAGCAAGAGTGAATGGTTGCCTTAGAGTGATGACCTAAGCTTAATAACAACGTTGAAACGGAAATAAGTTTAAAATTCCAAGGATTTACCCATATGTACCGATTATTGTCCATTTCAGTCCCGCAAAAGCCAACTTGAAGAAGAGAGAATATTGACTTTTTGAGAATGAGTTTTGCTAGAAAGTTGGGATAATTTATTGCTTTATTAACAATAAAAGATCACTCTACGTCAGAAAAATACTATATTGGAAAGACTTAGACATACGTCAGGAAGTAGTTCATTGTTTGACTTGGAATTACGTCATGAAGTAGTTCAGTGTTTGAATTGATATACATCATGTGATTGACTTGGATACACGTTATGAAGTAGATCAGTGTTTGACTTGGATATACGTTATGAAGTAGTTCAGTGTTTCTCTTGGAATTATGTTTATGAAGTAGTTCAGTGTTTGATTTGGATATACGTTATAAGTAGTTCAGTGTTTGACTTGGAATTATGATATGAAGTAGTTCAGGGTATGATTTGGATATACGTTATGAAGTAGCTCTTTGTTTGATTTGGATATACTTATGAAGTTTCTCATCTAAAGAACATCAGCACATAATTTGCTCAAGATTCTTTAATATAACTCATGGTGGATAGCTTCCATTTAGGTTATATTTCTGCATTGGTGTGGAACAATTCTAAATATAGCTATAAAAACAAGCCAGGGTAGACATTTCTTAAATATGTCCTAAAAAGAAACAAGAGGAGAAAATTCAGCATTATTACAACTATGGAATCTTGCAAATGAGATAGATACAGGTTTCTGTCACGTTGCTGTCGTCTGCAAATATTGATAGACATGTATCTAAGCGTCTCCACGTGAAATCAAATGCATGCAACTGCCTCAAACGACGCTGAATTGTATGCACTATTATTCTAATGTATATGAATATTCTTAAAAGTACTGGAACCGCAGAACAGGGTTATTTCTTGAACTATTGAGTCAGGTGGTAATTAATGTTGCTCCTTTAGGCATGCAGTATCCGTCCATTGTGCTTGATAAGGAAACAGCAGAAATCTAGGCAGAAGATAATCGACAGAGCATATAATTGGAAATAGCGATTAGTACTTGTGTATCAGATATTCCCTATACTCGCAATGCAGCGATGTCTGCACACGAGGATAAGACCGAGGGCGTTGATTCAACCCGAAGTGGTAATTCAAATTGATCAGGTGTTCTATCAAACGTTCGCAGCACGGCTTGTTAGTGAAAAAAGATCCGTTGAGCGTAATGAGTTAACAGGAATTAGTACTTCAGTGTTATTAGAGGAGTTTGCATAACTTTGCATAGTTACATACTAGTGAACTGGTACCATCAAGATCTTAAAAAAGGACCGTTCAAGTTTTCTAAAGTTACTCTCAGCTATCGGACATTATGGTTCCTCTTTGTGCTCAAAACCTAAAAGGACGAAATGTTCGTGCACAAGCACGAACACTAATGATTTAACCGGAAGTGTAGATTCAGATAGCTATAAAGATATACTTTAATTCTGAATCGGCAGTACGAAACATAAAACCAAACTTTCGTACACGCGGGAATTCAATGTAAAAGTCGTGATTCAACCAGAAACTGGGATTTATATTTTTCTAGGATTATATTCATTTTGGAATATCATATCAGTTTCATGTGGGGTCCATGCACTTTTTTTGGCTTATATTTTAAGCCATGCCTTCCCTTCCTCAGTTATTTGGTGAATTTTCCTCGTCAACCTCAGGACAACAGTACTTAGGCAGAAGAAGGAACGCAATATTCGGTGACCTCGGTATCAGTCCTGCTGCTGCAGTTGGTATTGGTTCTCAGCTAGCGTCTAACAGACGTCGGAGCACGTTACGTCGCGGATCGGAGACTGGTGAAAGACTCGAGCATACGATTCACGTAACATCTCACACTTCTACACCGTCTGCTTATGAAGTGGTAGAAGAAGGGTCCCAATTGTAAGTAATAATAATAATAATCATAATAATGATAATAATAATATAGTGGTTATTCCGTGTGTGTGTGATTTAAAGTTTTAACGTAGCTTTAACAATCTGAGTCATATCGCTACGATGTCTGCAGTGTGTCAGTTTGTAGTTATGTCTAGCACTTGGCCATGATGCCGCAGTCATGTGGCATCATGTCCCATCGAGTCACATTATCCTGAGCGAGGCAGCTGTTAGTACCATTTTTATGTCTTTTGTATGACTCGAGCGGGTTTCGAACCCGCGACCTCACGCATCCGAGACGGACGCTCTAACCATTTAGGCCACCGGATGGCCGTTCCGTGACTGTCACTATTGACGTCATGTAGCACTGAAATTCAAGTTTACTTTTTAAAAACAAAAAAACAGTTACACTGTATTTAAGTGAGATGGCAGACTTCATACCTCAGAGACATAGTTGTTTTGTCTGTACAATGTTATCGAATTTTTGGCATTGTTTTGAAAATAGTAAATAAAAGACATAATAAAATGCCTTTGCGTTAGCAATCTTTTTTATATCAAAATTTATTTTCGTCTGTGACACTTTAAATACTTAAATAAAGAAATAGACTCTTCCAGTTCCAGTTTTGGGGAGATGTGGATCCG
>JAECUM010025193.1:0-14084 GCA_016617855.1 Megalonaias nervosa | reverse complement strand
AAGACTTTAAAAAATGGTACTAACAGCTGCCTCTCTTGGTGCTCAGCATTAAGAGGTTAGTGTTAGGACTGGTCGGCCTGGTGTCAGGATAATGTGACTGGGTGGGGCATAATGCCACATGTCTGCGGCGTGATGCCCCATGCTAGACCTCACTATAAACTGTCACACTGCGGACATCACAGCGATATGACTGAAAAATTGTTAAAGCTACGTTAAAAATCTAAATCACACACACACACACACTGACACACACAGAATTATATGGGTACTCTGCTATGGGTACCCAGAGAGACAATTAAAGGATCAAATGTTAGTTGCTGAAAGAAATGTAAAGTTCCGTTATAATTTTCAGCATGACAATTTTTTTAAAATGTTTTGTGGTTGCCTCGTATTAATGTCTGGTTGTCCCAAGCTCCTTGGGAATGGATTTCTATCCCTTATTATTGCTACTCCTCCTCAATGGATGGTCATGCTGATGTGGGATCTTCACTGAAAGACTTCTTACAATGTCTAGTTGGTCCTAAATGAAAATGGTGCTGATGACATCCAATATGGCCACCAAGGGAGCTATCAAATAAAATCTTCTTATCACTACTCCTTCTTAACAGAGAGCCATATTAATGTGGGGTTTTCACCAGTAGACTTTTTATGGTGTCTTGTTGGTTCTACATAAAAGTGGTGCCACCTGAACATCTAATGTGGCCACCACTGCAGCCATCATAAAAGTCTAGTTATTACTACTCCGGTTATTGCTACTCCCCCCTAAACTGAAAATCTTATCAGCATGGGTTTTCATTGGAAGACCTCTTATGGTACCTAGTTGGTCAAAAATATAAATTATGGCACTAAATATAGCCACCATAGTGGCAATATTGAAAACCTTGTTATCACTACTCCTTGATAGTCATATGGACATTGGATTTTAACCAAAGGACTTCTTATGATTTCTTCTTGGTCCTAAATGAAATGGTGCTGATATGATATCCAGAGTGGTCAGCATGGCAACCATCTTTAAGATCTTGTTATCACTACTCCTCCTAGATGGAAAGTCATATTTATATTGGGTTTTAACTAATAGATTAATTATGACATCTACTGGTCCTGAATAAAAATGGTGCTGATCTGACCTCAGATATGGTAGTTGTGGCAGCCATCTTGAAAATCTTGTTATTGTTACTGATAAATGGAAAGTCATTGACATGGGGTTTTGATCAGAAGACTTCTTATGGTGTCTAGTTGGTACTGAATGAAAATTATGCCAAAATGACATCCAATATGGCCACCATGGTAGCCATCTGAAAAATCTTGTTTCCAATTCTGAAGAATTGATGGTCATATTGATATAGGGTTTTCATTAAAAGACTTAATATTATTTCAAGTTGGTCCTAAATGCAAATGGTGCCAATCATATATTAAATATGGTTGCCACAATGGCTATATTGAAAATCTTGTTACAACTAAACCTGAATGGATGGTCATGTTGGCATAGGATGTTCACCAAAAGTATTCAAATGATGTCTAATTTGTCCTAAATGAAAATTACCAATCTTATATCCAATATGGCTAATTTGAAAATGTTATCTCACAGGAATATCAGAGATGGTTTCAACACTCAGCAATGAAAAGGAAGAAATGGTCTTGTCCTGAATTCTGGAAATTCTTTTAGGACTTTTAGAACATTGGAGCACCAGTCCCTTTGAGGAGCATTGCCACATGTTGTATTAATAGAAAACATTCCAAATTATGCTTACCGGTCCTCCCCAACCATGTTCATCTCTTTCAATGAATTCAGATAATCAACACTATTGTAAGGTTCTTGACCAAATGTAAAACTTTAAAAAAATTCTTTTTTATTTTAGTTGCAGGGAACTGCCTCAACTCAAACAGATGCAGAACCAGAGAATTCACATGTATCCAACAACAGCAATATAGATGACCATCCAATCAAACTAGAGCAGACTGGCACTGAAGATGCAGATCAAAACATGGATGTGAGTTTAGAAGAAACAGAGGACAAGTCTAATAATAACATAGAGGAGAATGAAAGTCTTCAAATTCTCAACACTGGGTCTAGTGCAGAGACAGAAAAACACATAATGAGTGATGACAATGATATAAACCCTGCAAATGTGATGGACTCATCGACACAGATTATTTCTGGTACTAATGATGATCTCAGTGATGTTAGAAGTGAGGATTCCAATTCTCCAATGATTCACACAACAAGTGATATGACAGTGGTTGTTGAAGATACAAATCAACTCATAAACACAGATGAGATGCATGGTAAGGATTCCTGCCTTATATTAGGGCTTAAAATTAGTTTCTCTGATCATCATAATAAAATTCATTTTGATCCTGCCAACATTTTACTGATCTGCAGAATAATTGGTGCAGAAAGTGTATGATATCCTTCTCTGGGTCATATTTCATCCATTCATGTTCGTTTCCCCATCAAATACAGTTAGAAATCACACTGATGTGGAATTACTTCTGCTACCTCCAGAATGCAACCCTACCATTTACTTAAAAAAAAGGTCCATCTGTATTTTACATAGACAAGGGGAAATAACTTACAGATTACTTTCCCTTACCTCGTTAATTGGTGCTCCATATGCCGGTTATGATCAACTTTTACTTTTACTGCAAACTGTCAACACTTCTCTGAGAATCTGTGGAATTCTATTTCTTTTTTATTAGTCATCTAACAGGTTATTTTGGAGTTGTTCAGTAAGTCAAATGATCATATTATGTAGTATATTAGTATATGCATTATTTTTGGTTTTTGGGGATGTGTGTGAAATTTCAGATATTTTGTGCAGATTTGTTACCACTTCACATGACCTGTATTTACATTAGTAATGCCATATAGCAGCTACTTAGTAGCACAGAACAGCTGTTCTTGTTCATAGTTTTGCTTTTGTGTCTATGTTTTCACTTTATTTTCATATATTTATATAATAGTATTAGTATATATTTAATTCCTATTTTGTTCATACCTTGTTAATTCAATCAGTAATTTTTTTTATCCAGTCACAGACTATTGTTGAATCAGGATGTCTGTCAAATTATATGTTTATTTTTTTTGTATTTGATTGCCATTATCTCCCATTGCAGGCGTTTTAAGGTGGTGGAAGTCAATCACAAATTCCGCTGTGCCTGCACTAAATACCATTGTCCAAAACCTGTAAGGTTTGCTCTTTGTGGACAGAATGTTCTTAAAAAACAGCTTGAGGGCAAGGAAAATCAATCCAAATCTAGTGATGAAAACATGTTACCAAGGTTAGCCAGGGATACGGCCTCCACCCATTAAATTGCTTCATATGGAGGACATATTGGAGACAGATTCCAGCTGAGATCTTGAACTGAGTGTGATCAGTATGATCCTTAAAGCTTTGCCAACAAGAATGTTGACAAGTGAATATGACAAAGTGCCATCATACAGATCTAGGCAACCCACTGGGTTCTAGTCCAGCTCCCTACCCAGACATGATATAGGTGACAAAACTGGGCATATGGGAATGTTTTATGACTTTGCCAACTGATCCGGTCAGCATCGTTCTGATGGTGAATTATTTACTGCTCTGGCTGTTGACCATCCTGTCCAGCCAACAAACTGACTACAGTAATATACTGTAGTCTTGGGTCTTGCCTTATGCTGTGTTTGTTGCTCAGACCACTCACCCGACTATATAACACACCCTACAGCACTCATATTGTTGGTTTAGTACACACAAGAGCAGCAGACTAACCAGCAAAGCCCACCGACCACACTGACCCAGCCGTCTGTTCTGCCCCAACCAGCCATGCTGGACCATCATATTAGTGTACATGCCTTCCAGTGCAGAAGATTTTCAGCAATGCATGCTGATGTGACGGAGTCATCTTTTCCATATAGTATAACATATCCTGGGTAGATACCCACTGGAGGAAGAGGACCCTAATGTCACTGACCATGATGACATAGTCTCCTGATAATTCTGATCTTATCATGGAAAGAACTGAATTCAGCTTAAAAGCATCCCCTGACTATAATTACAGGCTGTTCTTGGTCATGAAAGTCAACGGGAATTGCACCCATTTTAGATTTAAGCAGTGTTAATATATTCATCAAAGCCCCAAGGTTCAAAATAGAAACAAGTTGTGTTTGTTTTTCTGTATAGCCCAACAAATGCACAATAAGCATGGAAGTGTCCAACACATATCTTCTCATTCCCATTCAAGTAACATCAAAAGACCTGCATTTTGCCTGCAAAGGAGCAGTGTACCAGATTGATGCTCAACATTTAGGCATCAACTTCATCACATGGGGTTTTACCCAAACATTGGACTCTATCGTCAGTCTTTTCTGCAAGACATCCTCATCCAGGACATCACCATTCCTAGATGACATCCTACAGAAACAGCTTTGCTTTAGAAAATGCAACCTTCTCGGTCTCATTCAAAATTTAGTGTGGATAGTAAATAGAGACAAGTCAGTGCTTGTTCCTTCCAGCATTTAATTTATTTAGGTATGGAGTTCCTCACCCATATGAACATAGTCTGTCTTCCTCCCAAACACATATAATCCATTGTCCTAGCATCAGAGAGAGCATTTAACAAATATTTTATCATGGTGAGTTCCTTCAACTCCTTGGCCTCTTCATTGCTGCAGTGGATCTCATGAATCTTAGCCACCTCTGCATGTGCCCTTTGCAAATGGCCATCCTCTCTCAGTGGCATCAGATTTCTTGTTCATTAGATCAGCAGATAAAGACCCCACCAGACATTTTCTGATTCATTGGCAGAACAGAGAATGGCTAGCATCAGGAATGCCATTGGAAGCCCCACAACCACAGGTCACAATCTGCTCAGACACAAGTTGGGGGGGGGGGCTCTTGTTAGTGGACTTTGAGATGGTCAGTGGCAAGTGGACTCAATAAGAGAGAACCCTTCATATCAATCTTTTAGAAATGAAGGAAATCCTCAGAACCTCCAGGAAGGACAATCTTCATTTGAAAATTAATGTTAGACTTGTTTGTGACAAGGTGGGACAAGCTGTCCACTTTCATCTCTCCATTCCTGAATCCAAATGCATGGGCTGTTGATGCCCTTGGATTTAACAGGGAGGGAGTCTGTGCTTATGCCTTCCCCCCCATCAGTTCTGATTCTGAAGTTAATCCAGAAAATGATTGGCACAGATTGCAAAATAATCCTTTTCCCCTGTCTGATTGGACAAGCTGTGGGTCAGAGATTTGCTTGACTTGATGACATACATGCCTGGGAAAGATTTAAGGTTTGCCCTATTGGTGGAGTTCAGTAAATGAATTATAAAATATACAAAAAGTAAAAAAGTTATCCGCTCTTTTTTTTCATTTTTATCTTTGAAGTCTAGGAATTGAAAATGACTAAGTGGAGCTAGCAATCTTTTGAGAAGTGCACATCTGAGGCCAAGCTGTATACTGTATAACCCAAACTGCACCCATCAGTCATACACACATGTAAATGGTCTTAATTAAATAACCAGGATAAACAGTGAGGAAAACCTGGGAAATTCTTTTCCTTTAAAATCCAAGTACTATGCAAAGTGCATTACTGTAGAGTGGAATCAAATATATCCCCATAAATGTGCCTTTGATGAGGACAATAACACTGCTTGAATTCCAAATATATTTCAATTCAACCAATAGCACTGCTTGAATTCCAAATATTATATTTCAATTCAACCAAGAATATATGAAGAAAAAATATATTAGCTGCACATTTATGGAACACTGTAAATTTATGGCAGTCATGATATTTGGTCCACTTCAGTGTGATACTTTGCACAGCTTTAGAAGAACAAGTTACAAAACATTATGTACATGTATTTCCGGTCAAGTCACAAAACAAAACACTGCACAGTGATGTGAAATTAAACAAGTTTATTAATATAAGCACTCAAAGAACATCTATTGTGCTTTTGTCAAATTGACCTGGAAATTGTTTTTTCAGTTCCTCTGTAAAACACACAACCCATCCTGATAAAAGAAAATTAGGTAATAAAAAGTGTGGATTATGTACAACAAAATATGGTACATGTCCTAAACAAAGGAGAGCCAGTAGGTGATTTCTATCAAACTTTCTAATATCATCTTTTAACTAATATCATCTGTTTTTGTGATTTCAGAAGATGGTGAGATGGACTCACTGGTAGAGTCTGCTTCAGATGCTGAACTGTGATGCAATAATTATCATTCCACTGCATCAGCGGGACATACGTGCAGTATGTGGAGTCATTGGGAGCCAGTAACAGCCAGTGACCAGTGATTATTGCTGGCAACTATCGCTTTTGTCACAGGCTGTTGAATCTTGAATATTATGACTAAGTAAATTATTGTCATATCCATATTTTATCTTGTCTGCACAGACTGCCAAGATTGTTACTGGTCTTTCAGCAGGCTGTGCAGTCAGCAAATATGGTTTTATCCTGATTTCAACAGATGGTAGTCAGTGTCTTGTGTGAACCATTTATCCCTCTGTGACCACCCACTTTCCCTACAGTGGATTGGACATGGTGTCTGGTGTAAATGGTAGTCAGTTTCTTGTGTGAACCATTTATCCCTCTCTGACAACCCGCTTGGTCTACAGTGGATTGGACATGGTGTCTGGTGTAAATGGTAGTCAGTTCCATTTATCCCTCTCTGAGTACCCTTCTGCCCAGCAGAACATTGGACTTGTTTCTAGTCTAGGTCTCATATTGTCAGGGTGACTTGAATAGTCAACTGTACATAATGTTAAGAAAATCACATATTTTTAGTCTGCACATTTCTCCAGACATGTCCAGTACCAATTTATTGAAAGCTTATGGGCAGACTGGACATGCATGCTGTTAATAGTGTAATTATATTGAATAAAGCTGCTTTCACACAGGGCAAGTAAATGCAATGAGTTACCCTAGGTTAATTTTTGGATTATACACGTTTTAAAAATTCTCATTGAAATGAACAAATGAAAGAGCTATTTTTATCAGTTCAGAATCTCTCTTTTTTTTGTAAATCCATTTTTGTTTCATCATGAAGGAATAGATGCCTTTTATTTAAAGATTTTAAGATTTGCATCTCTTTTCTTATTTGATCAAAACTGGAGATTATTTAATTGAACATGTTGTCTTTCTCACTTGTAATTTCTTTTGTTTTTCATTTCTTTCCAGTTGACAAAAAGTGGCTCTTGAATCCTGTCTTTGTAAACTTTCTACCTCATTCTGTATGAGAAAAGTATTATCAATTACACAGTTGATTGAATGATTGATTTGCATTTAATGGCATTACAAATTACAAGAAGGATAATCAAAATCCAAAGCTAGGAAATAATGATTACAATTAAAAGGTCAATGAGCAGATAACATCATTTTTTCCTGGCTTTTTATACCTTGTTTACAGTAGCAAGGGAGATGTAGGGATTACCTAATAGTGCCATGTGCATTGACTGTCATTTACATTTTTATCACACCTCTGTCTGCGTGGGTTCGAGTCTAAGATTCAGCGAATGTGGATATGTGAGAAAGCTTGCCAGTAGCTTCTCATGGGTCAGTGGTTCTTTCCGCAGATTTCCCGGTTTCTTCCTCCACCATTAATACTGGCCGCCATGTATAGCCTATTGTGTGCTGAAAAATGGCGTTAAGCCCCACAACAACAACAACAACAACAACATTTTTATCACACAAGTTATAAGTTTGTATTAACGTTTCATGATAAAAATTACAGCCTTGTACTAAGACATGCTTTCCAAGGTATGAGACCACATATCATACTAAAAGAAACATTAAAACAAATCAACCACTAAATCTTGCATTGTCTGTCCAGTATAGATCTGTCTCAGATGGTTCAGGATGATTTAATTTGTAGTGGGGTAAGTTTAAAGAAAGATGTGAGACAAACATGAGATAATTGCACAGTAGTCAAGATTTATTGCTATATATGAACAACAGTATTTTCTTAATAGTCATTTTGCATACCTGTGACATCTCACTCATTTGAGTTAAATCTCACAGAATTAGGACATCACAGTCTTCATCCATATACAGAAGTACTGGGTCTTCATATTCCGCTAACATAACATTGAGATCTCACTAATTTAAGTTTTATCTCACAGAATTTGGGTAACATTACAGTCTTACTGTCTGTAATATCTCATGGAAAAATAAATTTATGATTACAAAATTTTGTATTAGTCATTTTCTACATATATATATATATGTATGTATATATATATATATATATATATATATATATATATATATATATATATATATATATATATATACTGTATTGTTTATTGAATTCTGGATGTAACAAATAACTGACTATGCAGTTTGTAAGAAGTTGCAGCTTTAATTAAGCTTTTGTAACTTAGTTTTTTGGGGTTTTTAAAATAAATATTAATTGAATGAATATGACTATCACACAGTTATTTACTTGTTCACCTGGTTAAACTGAACTTCAATCCAAATGATGTTTGTGTGATGTATTCAATTGGAAAGAAAACAAAAGTGACATAAATTTGTTAAAGTCTCTGAATATTTTGCTGTATTTCACAGACAGGAAGTTCAGTTCAATCAAATGTATTGTATAAGCTAAAGAAAATTAGTTACTAAATTATTATGAAATTGCGATAGTGGTAATTCTGAAAGAGTAATTGTGAAAATGACTCGGTTGTTTAAGCTTTTTCCATCAAACTAAGTTACAGGAGTGTGTATTTTCAACCTATTCTTTTTATGTGTATCAAAATACAGGTTTTGCAGGTATATTTAGCTCTGCTGGTCACAGACCAGAAATGTGTATGGGATGGCCTGTTATCAGTTGTCCATATGTCCATTGCACACTTTTGTTATCACTATTCCTATTTAGTTGCTAAAAGAGTTGCCGTGAAACTGCGCACACATTCATCCCATGGTCTAGATGGGCCTAAATGAAAATGGACAGCCACCACAGCAGTCATTTTAACAATCTTGTTTTCTCAATACCTCATGAATGAATGGGTCATATCAACATGGAGTTTTCACCAAAAAACTACTTATGATGTCTAGTTTGTACTAAATGAAAATGGTGTGATTTGACATACAGTATGGCTGATGCAGAAGCCATCTCCAAAATCTAGTTATCAGTACTCATCCTGAGAGGAAAGACAAGACATGGGGTTTTCACCAGAAAACTTCATATGTGTCCAGTTGGACCTAAGTGAAAGTGGTGATGAACTGATATCCAGTATGGCCACTATGGCAGCCAGCTTGAAAATTCTGTAATCACTATATAACCTAAGTGGATGGACATATCAGCATCGGCTTTTGACCAAAAGGCTTATTATGGTAGCTAGTTGGTCATAAATGGTGCTGATCTTAAGTCTGATATGACCACATCTTGTTATGGCTGCTGATCATAAATGCAAAGACAATGTTTTCTGCACTTTTCATGGTGTCTGGTTGATCCAAAATCAAAATGGTGCTGATCTGAGATTCAATATGGCCACCATGGTGTCCATATTGAAAATCTTATCACTACTCCACTTGATGGGATGGCCATATTGACATGGGGTTTTCTCCAAAAGACTTCTTACGATATCTAGCTGGTCAAAATGAAAATGGTACATCCAGTATGGCTGTCATGATGGCCATCTTGAGAATTGTGTCATCTTTGCTGTGCCTGAATGGATGGTCATATTGACATAATGTTTTCATCAAAAGATTTATGATGATGTCTAGTTTGTCTTGAATGAAAATGGTTCTGATCTCTTGACTAAAGATGGCCACCGCAGCATTCATTTTAAAAATCTTGCTAGTGCTCAAGCATAGATAAATTTAAAAATCTAAATATAATTCCAATCTATGATCAAATATGGCCAACATTACTAAAAAATATATACAGACTTTAAACAACTTTTCTTCTCATAAACTGCTCGTCAGAACTTTATGAAATATTTACAGAAACCATTATGATAATAAGAACTTTTCAAATTTATACAAACTATACCAATTTGCCATAAAAAATATGTCCACCATTACTAAAAATGGAAAGCCCTTGAAAATTCTTCTCATAAACCGCAAGCAGACTTTGACTAAGTATTACAGGAAGATTCCAGCATGGAAGAATTTTTAGTACGTATAAATCATTTGCCATCAAATATGGCTACTGAAACTTCTTCTAATAGACTGCTTCACAAACTTTGATCAAATTTGAAAGAAATTATTTAGGTAT
The DNA here is from genome assembly GCA_016617855.1 of Megalonaias nervosa. Lineage (NCBI taxonomy): Eukaryota > Metazoa > Mollusca > Bivalvia > Unionida > Unionidae > Megalonaias > Megalonaias nervosa. The sequence goes on along the minus strand of JAECUM010025193.1, from coordinate 3,873 downwards.
GAAGATTTGTACCAGTTCTCAAAGAAAAAACATTTACATATGCAGTCAGCAGCAACAGAGGAAAATGTCTTCTCAAAGCATTTTACTGATCCAGCTTTTTGGTCAATAGGCTAATCTGTCTTGTTTTGGGCAACTGCTATTCCATTTGGCCATTGGGCTGATGTGTCTTGTTTTGCCCAACTGCTGTTACATTTGGCAGTTGGGCTGAGATGTCTTGTTTCTCATTTGGATTTACTCCAGAGAATTGTATTGAATATCTGGAAGTAGTTTGGAAGAAATGAAGATAGAAAAAAGATGTATGACTGTCAATTTGTTGACAGGCAGAGTTGAACTTACTAGTATATCAGATTGGTACACTACCTTTGTAGATTGTTTTGCATGTGTGCAGGATTGCATTTAAGTATAAGGGATTAATTTGCAGCTGAATAATTGTGAACCTAATTAGATCATCCTTGAACTACTGTAGGTCGTATATTTAAGCCAAGTACATGTATGACTAAAATGTAATCCACAATTTAGCAATGTGTTAAAAATGTTCATCTCTTCATATTGTGCCAGAAATTGCAACTATCTTGTGCCAAGTTCATCCAGTCATATTACTTAACTGTCCTTTAATAGGCTGCTACAGTTTATTGTGTCTCAAACAAAACCACATAAATATTGCCATCTTACATTTGAATTGTTGTTTACTCAGTGTGACTGTGATTTAATTTGTGGCCTTTGTAAATATTTCTGCAAGAAAATACTGCAATTAGGAGATGAAAAATTTAACTTGTGCATGTCTTTTATGAAAATATATTAAGTTAAAGAATAAAGTTTTTACCATTAAAATTCCAGACTTGAATGACTTATTTTGCTCCTGAGTCCATGCATTTCATTAGCAGTCCATGCTATATGTTACATGTGTTACAAAGCAAATTTAAAGGACTCCACATGAGTTTTAAGTTGCACACTGCTGCCTTGAGTGTTAAGGTGCACACTGCTGACTTGAGTGTTAAAATACTGCTGACTTGAGTGTTAAGATGCACACTGCTGACCTGAGTGTTAAGATGCACAGTGCTGACTTGAGTGTTAAGATGCACACTGCTGACTTGAGTGTTAAAATGCACACTGCTGACTTTAGTGTTAAGATGCACACTGCTGACTTGAGTGTTAAGATGCATGCTGCTGACTTGAGTGTTAAAATACTACTGACTTGAGTTAAAATACTACTGACTTGAGTGTTAAAATACTGCTGACTTGAGTGTTAAGATGCACACTGCTGACTTGAGTGTTAAGATGCACACTGCTGACTTGAGTGTTAAGATGTACACTGCTGACTTGAGTGTTAAGATGCACACTGCTGACTTGAGTGTAAAAATGCACACTGCTGACTTGAGTGTTAAAATGCACACTGCTGACTTGAGTGTTAAGATGCACACTGCTGAATTGAGTGTTAAAATGCATACTGCTGACTTGAGTGTTAAAATGCATACTGCTGACTTGAGTGCTAAGATGTACACTGCTGACTTAAGTGTTAAGATGTACACTGCTGTCTTGAGTGTTAAAGTACATACTACTGACTTGAGAGTCAAACTTTTTAATATATTACCTGGCACTATTGCATTGTTTCCCTTTTCAGGGATACTAAGTCCCCAGTGCAAGCTAAATATTCCCTTCATCAAAACATGGAGGACTGAAAAGAAGGGAACATTATCATAAACTGATTACTGGGTCATATCCAACATGTGAGACATCTTCCTTTCCTTTTCTTAGACATGCATGCTCAGATACATGTGTCTGTAGGCCAAACCTCCATTTTGGTGTTACAGCATGACATGTTGCACTAAAAACATGACTTTTTTATTAACACTGCCCCCCTCCCCCCAACACAACCATGTTTTGAAATCACTATTTTCAGTAATCTTACAGGGGAAAAAAATTAAAAAGCAGATAGGGAGAGAGAGAGAGAGGTACATTCTTTTTTCACCACCAATATACCCCAAGTATGTAGTCTGTATAAATAGTAAACAGCGCAACTGAGATCACATTTATAAATATCCTCGGGGCAGTTTATACAAGAGAGGATCATATATGCAATTGAAAATTAAGGAGGTCACTTAAGCATCAACCATTTCACAGATTACTTAATTGGCTGTATATAGCTAGAGTACAGCTGTGTTAAATCCTTTGAAGACGGCTGTGAGAGAGCCCGTTAGATTTTCCGCCGGAATTCTAACATAAAAAGTGTACAGGCTTGTGCAGTTGTTGTTGTTGTTGTGGGGCTTAACGCCATTTTTCAGCACACGATAGGCTATACATGGCGGCCAGTATTAATGGTGGAGGAAGAAACCGGGAAATCTCCGGGAAGAACCACCGACCCACAAGAAGCTACTGGCGAGCTTTCTCACATATTCACATTCGCCGAATCCTAGACTCGAACGCACGCAGACAGAGGTGAGATGGCAGTGATCCGTAACGAAGAGCGCTTTAGACCACTCGGCCACTTGGGGCCCCGGCTTGTGCAGTATTCCGACTACTGAAATAATAAATGTTTTAGTTCTATATATGAAGTGAAATACAAGTTGAAAGAAATGCTGCCGCTTTTTAATAATCTTTATTCAGATCTGCTTAAAAACATTCTTACTGAAGACCATGGTGTGTAACAACTTTTTTTCTTAAACACGCGACTGTTTGATTTACCTAGAACTTCAAACAAATTGGGTTGTTCAATTTGTGCAAAGGATTTGGATTTGGATTTGGATTGTGTTTTAATGTAGCTTTAACAATTTTTCAGTCACATCACTACGACGTCTGCAGTGTGGCAGTTTATAGTGACGCCAAGCACTGGGGCATCATGCCGCAGACATGTAGCATGATGTCCCTCCCAGTCACATTATCCCATAATAATTCATTGATAAAAGTTAACACGGCCTCTAGCTCGCGTTCAGATCGGTCAGTTTATGATGACAGGGATTTTGAAAGTCTGTAAGCAGAGTAGATATAAAAAGATTTGCTAGTAATGAAACTTAATTCTATCCATATCAATTCTACAATGGAAATGTCGAAAACAATCATGCGTGTTACGTTGTTTGAAATGTATACGATGACTATCCTTCCTCCCATGCTTTTGGCATCCGTCTCGTCATTCCAATGAAAAGCTGCTGAAAGAATAGCACAGTCAGGTACGTTACAATGAAGAAACGTTTCGCATGGTTCTGGTAAAGAACTGTACAGTTTGTGCTGTTGTTAGGTGATGCAGTATGCGTGTCCTTATCACAGACTGATATATGGTACAAATGTGTGTGTGTGTGTGTGTGTGTGTGAGAGAGAGAGAGAGAGAGAGAGAGAGAGATTTTTAACTTAGCTTTAACAATTTTAGTCATATCACTACGATGTCTGGAGTGTACCATCAAGTCCCACCTAGTCACATTAGCCTGGCACCAGATTGACCAGTCCTAACCATAACAGTAGTGACTTGGGCCACTATAGCATTAATGGGAATGTCCAGACAACAAATCCCTGGGCCACTATAGCGTAAAAATTAATAGCGTCAATGGAAATTAGCGTCAAAATTAGAGCGTCAAAATTTACCCTGGGCCACTATACAGAAAGTTGAAAATAGGTTGGGTTTTGTATACAGACAATAGGGGCAGCACTGGATAGACATAAACATAGACAAAGAAACAAAGACACAAACATAACACAAATACAAACACCAAACAAATATACATAAATTTGGCAAAGAGAGCAAATCTTTTTGAGGCAATGGAGTGGCCCTGAAAAGGGCCTTTGGATGCTTCTATTTTCTCTGGTTTTTCCACCATCTCCTCACTTTCTCTATTATTCCTTTCTTCTTTTTTTTCATTCTTTCAGGTATCCAGTCAGGATGTC
>JAECUM010025191.1:0-21422 GCA_016617855.1 Megalonaias nervosa | reverse complement strand
TATATATATATATATGTGTATATATTCATGTCCCTCTCCCTACATCTGTTGGTGTCTATATGCATGTCCCTCTCTCTATATATGTATGTGTCTATATTTATGTCAGTATCTCTACATCTATCTGTCTAAATATATATGTATCTATATGCATGTTCCTCTCTCTCCATCTGTATGTGTCTATATGTAGGTCCCTCTCTCTACAGATGTATGTGTATGTATGTATGTCACTATCTCTATATCTGTATGTGTCTATATGTATGTCATTCTCTCTACATCTGTATATGTCTGTATGTATGTCATTCTCTCTATATCTGTATGTGTATAGTAGTAGAAGCAAAGGAGAAGTCTAGATATAATATCCTTCTCCCTCTCCCTACTCCTCTCATCAAAACATATTTGTAACCAACCTGTAGCTTGACGCTAAACAGGTTAGAGAATATATTTGTCAGTAGAAGACCCCCTCTCCCACTTGAAAGCGATATTTGTATTAATGTGATCTTCTAAATTTTAGACCCCTTCCCCTCCAAAACATATTTGGCAGAGAAACCCCTCCCACACTCCAGATATTCTATAACAGACATACCTTTTGAACTATACAAGTTTTCTGCCTGTGCCAATCGATTACAGTAGCCTAGACAGAGGCTGCTGTCTAGTGATCGATAAGTGTACTAGACAACTGCTACTGCATCATGTACATCATGTTAACTGGATGATGCTATCATAACTAAGATTGCATCACTCTGCTCTCTTATTTGTCCATGTTTGATTTTGCAAAGGATACATGTGTCTGAACTTTACTTGAAAAAAACTGGAATTTTCCAGAAAAATCACGTGATTTCACAGTGTTACAATATTTTCACAGACGTTACGGAATTTTCTGGAGAACGTGATTTAGCATTTGGGTATTATAACTGCGTAATAGAATCTTCTGGAAATATGTGTGATTTAGCGCTTGGGTATTATAACTGCATAATAGAATTTTCCAGAAATTTAGCATGGGTGTTATGACGATATATAACGGAAACCAACTGTTCATTCGTGGTCAGTCTGCAGAGATGTGTTCACTGGAAGCATGAAAGGTAAGTGTAAATTTTTCTTGAAAATTTAGGTCCTTTTTTAAAAAAAAAAAAAATTATTTCGTTTAGGTGAGGTAAATGGTACTCAATTTACATTTATTCACCAATTAACAAATTTTCAACAGTAGCTATTAAAAATAGTTTATCATCGTGTTTATACAAATAAAATTTAACTTTTACTTTTTCGATGAAATCTAAAGAACTCTCATTGTTACCCTGTTGATAAAATACTTAGAATCTTTTGCAAAAACCTTCAAGCGGTTTAGGTCAATATTTATTTTGGTATACTTTTCTTGGCTGATTGGATTGTGAAGATTACTATATTTTTGTCTGAGATTGTCTCTCAACTTCTCAAGATAATCGAAATATTTGCTGTCATCTGATTTAATAAGCGAGAGTTGTTTTATGTCAAATTTATTAAAATAAATGCCTGAAATGTCATCATTAAATTCAAACTGTAGTGGTTGGCCGTTAATCATCAACACCTTAACCTTGCTATTAACTCCATCAGCTAATGTTAAATTTTCAAACATTATTTCTAAAGTATAGACAAAATTAATTAAATATGTTGGTTTGTGTAGTGTCCAATAGCTAGTGTATTAACCCCGTCCTCGGAATAGCGTTTGTCATCAAAATTACTTAGTCCACGTTTTATAATTGTATCTGATTCAAGTTTGTGATGATTTGTTTTAATAGCATTTGTTTTAATAAAGCTGACATCATTGTTTAGTGCTGCTTTAAAATTGTCAAATTTCATATAATTTTTTTACATACCCACGAGGAATACCTTTTGCTTTTTTTGTCAGTTTATCGTCATCTAAAATTACGGCGTACATTTTACTTCTTAGTCCGACAAATTTCTTAACTGGCACAAACATAAATTCGTCCTTAAATTTACCAATAATTTTCTTGTTAATTGGATCATGAAATCTACTATTTGCTGGATAATCTGATAAATCAAATAGGTCACGGTGGTCATAGACGTCTTGATAGACATCCTCACTTTTCATATCATAAACTAACGAATCTGTATCAGTAAATAGCAACTCCGAATCTGGCCGGACTCTCTTAACAAACCCGTAGTGAAAATCGTACATCAGCCATCTTGATATGTCCAACACCTACGCACCAACATAAATCGGTTTATTTAACTTTAAATTTGTCTTTCGTCGCTGTATTGCAACAAGATTTTCATTAAATATTTTCATACTGGAAAAATCGTCATCGTTAACTAATTTATTTCTGCGATTTTTATCGTTTACAATTTCAGTATTGATTCTCTTTCTAATATTTTCCATTGTCTTACCAAATACCGAATTGTACATTAACTTGAAGAAGTTTTTCTCAAAGTCGGTCTTAGCAATAACACGACGTCTGGTATTTAAAACAATATAATCTGCCTTCCATCGTGATTGATAACATTTTAAAACTCGATTAACCTTCCTAAGGACTAATCCAGCATCCACTGCTTGTTTTAAATTTTTTTAATGTATCACGTAATTCCGTTTACTGAGTAAATTTGGAACTAGCTTATTAACAATCGAATCGTTTGATGTTGTCGCTGCCTGTTGTTCAGGAGATAATAAACTATAATCGATCATCATTGACTCTGCACACAACGGATAATCATTATGTAGGTTGTGCAGTGACTCAGGATAATCGAGATCAACTTCAACAAAATAACTGACATTTTCAGGAAGATTTTTTTCTGTTTCACTAAGAAAGTGATCTGGAGTTATCCAATGAAATCCACTGCACGGCATTGGCTCTGACATTGCCCAACAATACAAATTAACGTGAAGATAAATAATATAATTTGACGGTAAATTTTTATTGAAATTGTTCAAGTACTTATTATTAGCTACCGCATATTTTTTTATATAACGCTAATTCCGCCTCTGATACCTTTTTCAATAAAATTAAACATATCAACATCTGTCAAGAGATCCAATTCTATCTTACTTGTTTTTAGCAGAGCATCCCAGGATAGTCCTTGCGCAGAATAACACTAACAAGGGTCTAATCTATAATTTTCATGACTAACTTGACGGAAACTCTCGAAAACATCAGCTAACAATAATACATCTGTTTTCAAATATAAATCATGATAATCACCAAATGTCCTGCATCCGAATGTACTCCAAATATCTTGTGCATAACTATATTCATCATCTGATATACCATTGCCTTTTAGCTGCGAATAAAACTTGTCTTTACCAGGCAGAGAAGTTTCCTTAAATCTGCTCCAGTCGTCGAGATGCTCGTACGGAAAGATACTTTTCTTTGGTCAGATCGACGAAATTTTCACCAAAACAGCCTTTCAGATTATTGAAATTGTTACAAACTTTTACAAGCTCATCTAATGATGCTGCCATAAATTGCAGACTGTCAATGAAAAACGTAATTTGCCATGAGTAACTGTCTTATACTTTTCAAAATTGTTTGGAATACATTTTATAGTGTTTAGATTTCACCACCTCATTGCCAAAAGCTTCTACAATGATATGACTATCGTAACCACGAAAATTATGTAAGAAGACAGGAATAAAATCAGGTGCATGGAATTTTAAATTACGGTTGTTATGAGCTGCCCCGCGATACTGACCGGTCAGATGACAGTGATCGCGCACATTATCACCTGAACTTTGTTCAGGTAACAACTTGTCACAAATGTGACAATTAACTACATTATCAAAATCAAGTTGTTGTTTGGATGTTATTTTCATTAGAGCTGTTTTGAATAACCTGTTGGAAATTTAATTAACATCATCCATGAGATTTTTTAGTAGCCACATGACCTGACATTCAGATTCGCCATTGCTACATCTGTATAACTTCACTGGAGCAGACACTTTATCATTAGCGCAACAAACTACTTTATAAGCTGCTCCGCATGGAACATGTTGTTGTATTTTTCTTGTACTCGATTTATTTGGATTATTTTCTGCGCCAGCCACAGGAACAAGTAGACACTCAAAATCAGCATAAATAACAAATGGGATACTTAGCTTATGATTATAATTTTTTAATTTTAATACTTTTTCTTTCTCTGTTGGCATTGTTATTTTTGAACATTAACACAATATTTAACATGCTCTTGCAGTTTTCCATCGCAAGAAAAACCTTGTAAACATCTGTAACAGAAATATTTTTTTTTTCCATTCTGCTTATCATTCTGTCTGCCAACTAACCTGTTAAAGTATTTTTTATCCAGCAATAATGTCCTTTATAAAATAATAAATTTACTGCCAACTGCGTAACAGTCGCTGAAATATATCTCGGGTAAAGATCTTCTCCCTCATCTAGTCCGAAAACATTTACTGAAATATTGTTTTGTTTATCAAACATTGGTATCTGATTCTCTGCCACTGGAAAAGTTATCCCATCGAAATCGAATCCGTTTCTGTACTGCAAATATTTTTCAACTTGGTTGGAGTTACAATTTTGAGGATGTCTTGCAGACAAAATTGCCCAACGAAAACACTCATTGTCGCTGTTTTTGACATATATATAAGATTTTTTGTTTTTATTTTTTGAGGGAGATCAACGTAAGAACTACCGCGAATTGCGTTACATTTCATTGTGGGAAAAAAAAAACCTCCGTAATTATCTCAAATTTCCAACCTGGTCCTGATGCGGTAAATTTCTAGAGCTTCTTGTTAATTTCTTGGTGTATTTCATTGGCAACTGTGGCAATATTTGTTCCAGTTAATATTTTTCGTGATTTAGCTGTTAAATATGGCTCGGCAATTTCGCTGTCGAAATTTGTATTTTCAAAAATTATATCAAGTACATCTTTTTCGATTGCACGTAACTTTGATAAAATAACATGACACTGCACTATTAGCTTGATATTTTTGTGAGCTGCAAGTTCTTGCGTCACAATTGGTTGTAAAAGATGAAATAAATTTGTGGAGTTAAAATTTGCTAAAACATTTTGATTATCACATTTATAACTTTTATCATAGCCCGAAAATGCCGAAGCATTTTTTTTTTCTGCTTTTATAAGTCTCTTCTTGGCCATATCTCGCAATTTTAACATTAATTATATATAGTATATTTTATATTTATTTGATATTGTATTTATTTTTCAATTAGAAATATAAATTTCTAATAAGTATAGTGTTAGAAAATATAACAGCAGAGGAACAGAAAGAATATCACGTTCACCTTAAGTACAACTTGTATGCAGGAAATGCACTTGGTTCGGTTATTCATGTCAGATACGGACGACCTTTTGGTAAAGCAACTCCAGATGGAATAATAAAAAATGTAAAAGAAGATAGCACAGACAGAATTGAAATGTTTAGAAAACATTTTATTTACACATTATATTGTGGAGACATTCCAGATGGAGAGCGAGTCTGCAGAGTAAATGGTTCGATTAATGATGATAATATTGAGAATTTGTCTTTGCAGGACGATTTTCAATCCCATCCAATACTTGATTTATATGAAGCATTTGACAAGGGAATTATACGAAATAAACAAACAAAAAAAGTTGTTGGAAGTTTAGATAGAGCTGGTTATTTACATGTAATGGTACGTAGCATAAAAACAGATTTTGTTACTTATTTATCACATCGTTTTATTTACGAAACGTTTAACAGCACTATTCCAAATGATTTGGTTTTCGCCCATATAAATGGCATTAAAATAGATAATAGGATTGAAAATTTAGATTTAGTTACATCTCAAGAAAATAATGAACGAGGAGCTGGTTCTGATGGTTCCAATTTTAAAAACTCAAAACCAGCCGTTTCGATAAATCTCGAAACTGGAGAAAAAAATGAAATTTACCTCAATTTATTCTGCTGGAAAATATCATAAAATTAATTCTCGTGCGGTAAAATTTGCAGCTGAAGGCAAAACTAAATCAACAACTTCCATGTCAACATTTAACAGGTTTATTTTCAAATATGTCTCTTAATTCAGTCTTTGTAAGACAGTTGTGGGCAAACATCAAAACATCATCTTTATCAAATTTTAGTGCTATAAATGCACTATTATCATTTTTTTTTTTTCTGCTGCTGTTAGAAGTATTTTATTAGAGTCACCCTGCATCACAATAACGTCAACGGAGGCATTATATCCCGACAGACATTTTCTGACTGCCTTGGCTAATTCATTAAAAGTTAATATATTAACTTTTTGATGATATTGTATCTCATTGTTCATTTATTATTACAAGTTAGATTATATTATATGAACTTAATTCAGAGACTTGCTGAAATATATACTGACGATACAATCACCAACGACAACGTCGTCGACAATAATTTCATCTCTGGCGATGCAGACAAATCTGCTGGTTATAGAGAAAATGAAATTTGATTTAACAATGACGCATTTATTAGTATTTTAGCTGCTGCGACGACAAGCACCGCCGGCCGTTGACAAGGGAAGCGCAGACTGGCAACTGGACGATATAATGTTAAATATCATATCGCTAAAAAAATAATAAAATTTAATTTTACTGTTGGTGAACAACAAATATTTTGGCAACTTATAAAACCTTATATTGGTGTAAAATTTCCAGGCCAGCAAAGGAGCATAAAATACAATTTTATTTTGCTTAAAATATTCAATTTGATGCTAGTTGATAATGCAAGAAAATTACATTTAATTTCCTTATGTCGACTGGTCAAATGTAAATCTGTACTTACGAAATACGAACAAATATTTATTTCAAAATTGACTGAGTTGGCACCGAACTATTAAATTTATCGCTATACCCGCGCCATTTAACTAAACTTTTGTTGCCGCGGTTCCTAATAACTTTTTCAATAACGAATATATCTTGTTCGGTTTTCTGAAGTTCTTGTTCATAAAAACTACCAGTATTAGGTTCACCCGATAAATCTTTTAACGCATATGTCACTGGTATTGTTAAAAGTATTTTATCAGCAACAAATACTTCTTCGCTCCAGTTTTGAGTTAATTCTTTCTCGAACACCTTTTTCGTCAGAGAAATTCTAACTTTATCGCCAACTTTAAATTTATGTCTGCGGTACATGTTTTCGTTTGCTAGTATCAGATTTTTCATTTTTGAGTTAATTCTTTCTCGAACACCTTTTTCGTCAGAGAAATTCTAACTTTATCGCCAACTTTAAATTTATGTCTGCGGTACATGTTTTCGTTTGCTAGTATCAGATTTTTCATTGCGTCGTTTGGTGACATTTTGGTGGTTCGGTGTTTCGTGTTATTATATTCATCAATAATTTTCTGTAGGTTGTCAATATATTTATTTGTATTTTTAGCTGTCAAATATTTGTGGATTTTTTCGTTTAGCGTGCGATTAAATCGCTCTACGACAACGCTCTTACCTTCATTTCCCGTGACATATTTTTTTAATGTTATTTTGCTCTAAAAACTGCTCAAATATTTTATTAAAAAATTCTGCTCCATGATCGGTCCAGATTCTGTTTGGTTTTCTTTCTGTACTAACAATGACCTCTTTTAATGCATCAGTTATTGACGTTCCTGTCTTATCTGAAAGTGGTACACTAAAAGCAAATTTGCTAAAAACATCTACAACATTAAAAGGATATGTTTTGTTATCATTACATTCAGCTAGATTTGACACATCAACTAAATCTATCGCCCAGATATCGTCAGCTGCATTTGCGACAACATTACGTCGTGGAAACATTTTTTTTAGGTTTGTTTATTTTTGAGGCAAGATGATTATATAATTCTTTTCCTAGTCCTAAATTTTTATTTTGATCCAATAAAACCCTGCACCAACTTTCGGTCAACAAGCTCTCGCATATTTACAGGCTTCATATCACGACGTTCGTCCAACATTACTTTATCACAGCCGTGCTTATCTTGTTCGTCATCACGATAGCAGATATCATGGCGCATCGCTATTGCATCAACTTGACTGTAAGGCTCTTGTCCTGGCAGCTGATTATCGTTCTCGTCAAGTTGTTTATCAAGGGGATTATAAGGTCCAGTATATTTATGGCCTGGCCATGACCAACCGCCTTTTGGTTTCGGCAGTTTGCCAATCAATTTATGTATATCTGTATCTTTTCCAATTATTTCTCTGTTGTTGCATTTCTGACAGTATGTAACAATTTTATTTTGCTCAAGACAGAGAGCTCTATCATAATCGCAGTCCCATATCATTATTTATTTTATAACTGAAAAAAAATATTTTCCAGAAAAAAAAAATTATTCTGAAAATATTTCTGAAAAATTCAATTTTGCCTGTTTTTTAGTTAAATTCTGACGTTTTTTCGACCATTTTGCCTGTTAACGATTGTTTTCTCCAATTTCTCATTTTTTACGGGTCAAACCCCAGGGGGTTAATGAGAATGTAACATAGGACAATTGAAAAATCTATTTTTCCTTGGTTTCTACCGGTTTTTACCGGGTTTTTCGTGCCTGTAATCTACGAAAAATTGCACAAATTGTGAAAAAAATTGGACAAAAGCAAGCAAAAAAATAGATGTTTCAATTTTCCTATGTTAAATTCCCGTTAACCCCCTCGGGGTTTGACCCGTAAAAAATGAGAAATCGGACCAAAAATAAAAACCAGTGCGTACTTATCTTCGTCAGAGACAGTCAATTAATCATCTACTGAAATAGCTTCCCTGGCGTTGCCAGGACACGGACAACCACCTCCAGATAATTTCTTTAAAAACATACTTTTTCTTCTTCCACAAATTGCGCAAATACTCCTTAATATTATTCTATTATTTGTTTGTATTTTTTCTTCTGTTTTTTCATCTTCATTATCTGTTTTAGTTTTACACTTGAGACAACATGTTGACATTATATCAAGAAGTTAATACAAAATTAATTGCAATTTCATCATTGTTAGCAGATGGCCGTTTGTCAAACTGTAAAATAAACTTTAAAAAAATCTGTATTTTTATTCATCTGTTTAATGAACATCACGCAATAGTATCCACAAGCAGAAGTTCCAACAGGCTGAATTTGATTAGACGAATAATTTATTACTTCATATTTTTTGTTTATATAGTTTTTTATTGCATCACTTTGTGGAAGTCCCAATGAGTCAAAATAATTGTTATTACAAACAGCTACCTAATGTGTGCCAGATCCATCATTGAAATCTTGTATTATCACACACAAGTCCCAATGAGTCAAAATAATTGTTATTACAAACAGCTACCTAATGTGTGCCAGATCCGTCATTGAAATCTTGTATTATCACACACAAGCCTAGCGACGGTGTTGCTTGCCACAAGTTGATCTTTAGAATAAACTCCACGGAATTTTTTTTTTTTAACTTTTTTTAGCTTATTAAGTATATCAAAGTTACTCAAAGCGGCCGTGGGAGGTTTCACCTCCTTGTTCCTGGTAACGTTAGTCCTCGCCCTATTCCCAACAGAATTGTCAATAGACTTCCCGCTACTCCCGCCAGCAACGGTCCTATAAATCCACCTTTCATTTTTCTCGATCGTGTCTTTTTTTTTTTTGTCTTTCTTGCCGTTTTTCGTCGTGGCATTATTATTATCTTTAGACAAAAATTTTCTTTATACCATGACCTTCAACTTCTTTTTTCTTTGCGCCAGATACTGCGCCAGACGCTGCTGCTAATCCTAATGTACCAAGTACTTGCACAATTGTAGGTATTAACGTTTTGGCCGCTACAGATAGTGCCGGACCATAGAAACCACCTTCCACCGCGCTGCGGTGGGCCATTGCTGTTATTTGTGTAGCACTTAAATTTAAAACAAAAGGTCTTTTGCGATCGTATTTATTTATTTGTTTTTTGGTTAACATTAATTTTGTTAAAATACCTTTTTAATCACCTTCAGCAACACCTTTGATGTTGGGTTTTATTTTTAATGATACCTGCCTCTGCTTTGCAATACCTTGTCGGAGTTTTTTAACTTGACCATCAGTCAAATATATTTCTTTCACAATTTATTTTGTCATTATATAACGATTACAGATTCAATTAAACTTGGACTGACATTTTACCTCCGACAGAGTCAATTGTAACAAATCTGTCGCTGATCACTAGCGCATATACATACAAAGCCGCAGGAACTGCACCGAGTGTCCAAGTAATTTCAATATCAGCTGTTGAGTCGACAGCTCGCTCGCTGTGTTTACTAACATCAAAATAAAATATTGGGTAAAGTGTACGAAATTCTTCCATAGACATTTGAGATCCGTCTCCAACATCTTGATATTTTTGCTGCACTGAGTCGAGCAGGTACATGTAAGGTCTAGTAATATTTTTATTAGCGTCATCTGTAAAATTACATTCTATCGCTCGTTCTGGATATTGTTTGGAGTTGAGTCTAACATATATTCGTCTAACATCAGCATTATGAAATATTGCATTATTTTGTTGTTGGCTACGACGTCGTGCTTGCTGCTGAAATACAACAAATAATTTCCTCGGCAGTTGTTTCCTTGACGTTGTTGTGACGCGCCTTGTATAGTCGGTGGTATTTGGAACTGCTGTTTGATATATTTTATGTTGTTGAAAATAAATTCTGTTTGCATGTTTATCGAGTATACTATTTAATTCTGTTATTTTAGTGATTGATGGTGCTTTTCATGGCATCCACAGTGCATGCTAGTTTATGATAAACTGTACACCAGCTGCGCCAGATCGAAGTAAACAGCCATTTTGATCTGCACGGTCCAGGATAAGTGTATGTTTAACTCCACGAAATACCTTGTTATAATCGCGACAAAAACCGAAGATTGTACTTAACGGCAACATCATTGTAATTTGATGTCATTCTGCTGCAAGTGCCCTTCTCTTAACATTGTAACGTACATTTCTTGCGCTAATTGCACCGTTAACTAAATTTAACATTACAACGCCATCTGCAGCTGCACCTGCTGGGGCTATACCAAGATTATTACAAGCAGCAGTAAGTGAGACTCTTGTAGCGTCTTGATTAGCAGCTGCGGCTGGTGGGGCTATACCAAAATTGACAGCATTAGCAATAAAATAATCTCTTACAATTACAGCATCTGCATTGGCATCAACTCCGTGTATTAAAACACCTTTTGAAATAATTTCTCCAGATACGGCTAAACCAGTTCCAGTATCTTTAAACCAAATCATGTTAGTTGCGGTTGATCTAGAGTAATCGTCGGAAAACGAAATAGTATTTAAGATTGTACTTGCAACTTGAAGGTGACTCGAAATATCTTCTACTGTTTGACTGGCTAGTTGATATCGAGCACTTTTAACTAAGCTCCAGCCATTGTTTATAAGTGCTATTTCTGCGCCTGCTCCGATATTAGCAGGTGGATTAGCTACTCTCATGATCTGGCTACGTGCTTCTAACATTGCTATGTGAGACAGCAGACTCTGGTATTAAATGTTCTAACACCAGCTTTATTTGGTTCATTAGAATTTTCGTCCAGATGTTCAACATACTCAAATTCTGTCAGTGTGTCGTCGGTGTCATAAGTTTCTGCGAAATCGAGATAATTTTTAGCAGACATTTTTTTTTTTATTTATTGGGTTATATAAAATTGTATTGTGGCGCTGTTGCCTTAGATATTATTTTTTTTATAATTTGTTCGCCTTTTGGCGATAAGATTTTTTTGCTGCTTTTGTCATCCGGTTTCCTGTTACAGCTGTTGGGGCAATATCTGATAATAATTTGTTTTATATCTGCAACACCTTTGGTGTTGCCCCTCACCTTATCATTTTTTTTTTGTCCCACCGCAGTTCCAGCGGCAGATGCGGCTCCAGTTGCAAAAGCTTTTGAAGCGTCAAGTGCAATTGGAGCAACTTAATTTGCTATTCCCGGAACATTTTCAATAATTTTAGAAAATATATTTCCCAAAAATCTTCCAACTATTGTTCTCCTGTAAACTTGTTTTTCTCATTATATCTGAGGTTATATAATTTTATTCCCAATCACGAAGCCGCAATAACTTTGTTAATGTGCACGCAGTTGCAGGTAATAAGTAACATCTTCATTATTCAAATCCAGTTGTTGTCCAGATTGATCTGTCAATTGCATATTTATTTGTTTTATCTGATTTTCAACATTTAGCGGATAATAGATAACTTGCCGCGGATTAATTTGCATAAGCGAGCCCGGTGGAACGTCCGGCAAAAAGCTATAGATAGTCTGTCCTTTACTACCCTGGGCTGAATAAGATCCATGTGCAATAGAGCAATTTATTAATATTGTGCTCACGTCAGTTATATTTACTGGCAGTTCACTATCATATGTAATAGTTTGTTCTCCTACAGATACATACTGTTCATGATACAATCCTATTAACGATGCAGTACTTGTTGGCGATATAAAACTAACTATTATACCATTTTTTAATGTTATTCTAGCGCGTAACGTGTTATAATTTGATGTCAGCTCAAAATCGTCAACGACACCATTATTTTTCGTTATTAGTTATTTTATTGCTTTATTTAGATCGGTGACATTATAAGCTCCTTGTGGAATTTTAAATATTTTCCAAGAGGTTCTTACATTTGGAGTAAGTGTAAAATCATCATTCGCCCCAGCTATTACGTTAGCCATAGAATGCCAACACGTACAGTACATTAGTCCAATTTCATACTGTTTGTCAAGATCCAGTTCTATTGGCGGAATATAATTTACCGAAAAATATGCGCTATCACCTGTTGTTTGCGATGAGTCAAGTAGTAATGATGTTGATATTTGTATAAGATAGCCTCGATTAAATTAAATCGCCGCGATTAAATCACGGTGTAAAATTTCGTATTCGTCAAATGTTGATAAATTTTCTGATCTCAAATGATCAAGTATGTCAATAATTTCATTGTCAAATTCAACATCAACATTTCCAGCTTCTTTTGACGATATCAATAACATTAATCTACCTATCATCTCAGATACTGATGTAAACATTTTTAGCCCAGAGCCTGTAACTGCGGTTTCTGTTATTTGTTTGAGACGAAGTTTATCATGACCATCAAATACAGCTTTAAATTTCTTTCCTGACTTACTAATTTTAAATCAATTGCAGCAGCTCTAAGAAACACTGGCAATAATTCCATCTCTAGCTTCTTCAGAAAATTTTTCAGCATCTTCTTCTGTGGTAGCTTCATACAATTTTTCGTAAGTTTCTTGGCTATCTTTTCTAATATTACCTAATCTTTCAATGAAATTATCGTGTTCGCTTTGTGTCCATTGATCATTATTATCAATATCTTTAATATTATTACCTGATATAAATTTATAATATTCTGTTCCATATATTTTTTCTGCTATTTCTTTTTCCAATTTTGCTTTTTTTTTTTTAAATAATAACAGTAGTCTGTCTTGTTCTTCTCGTTCTTTTCTTAATTTTTCTTGCTTTTTTTGTTTTGTTTTTGTTTGTTTTTTTTTCCAGCCTGCAGTCTTATCACATCTGGATCTGATTCTTTTCGAATAAGTTCATCTTGATTATCAACCAACCGACTTAATTCAGTTTGTCTAGCAATAGGATCTTTTATATACTCTGAGACAACATTATTAGCTTTCATACGTATGAGATCTAATTATTTTGCCTCAGTACTCAATCTATTACAGTGATGATTGTATCGGCTATTTTTCATATTACGGATAACTTTGATATACAAATCTGCAATAATCCCGAACCTGTACAACATAATACTTGTTCTGTAGTCTTTATTTTCCAGTTTTACATCGTCGAGATGTTTCTTACTTTCTTCTGCTATTTCCGTGAACTTTTTAACATTTTCTTCGACATTGTAATCTGTTTTTTTTTGACATCATATACTCTTACATTTTTAAAATCATGGCTTCTGTTAAAAGCTTCATACTCATAATCATATATTTGATTGTTTATTTTATTTAGAGCAACCTCAAATCCTTCTCTATACTGGATATCTCTAAAAGCTTCTGCTCTTTCTTCTTTCTCATCTTTACTTTTCGTTATATCGCCCAGGTTTTCTGTAATCGGCTCAACTAATGTTACTTGTGCTAATCTTTGCTCAAGTGCAAATTTACTATTTAATAGCCGTTTTAGTTCAGCTTGTCTAGCAGCAGGATTAACAATATGTTTTAAAAGGTTTCTAGCTAACCTTACTTTATCTTCATCAGATCTTTTAATAATTTTCTCAGCAGCAGCTTCTTGTTGTTCCTTAACAAGTCCGCCTAAACCTTGTTCCTGTAGTTGTTTAACTTCTTCATCTGATAATGGCCCAGTTTCAGGTTGTTTTCCAAATAACGCCTCAGTAACTGGTTTGAGAGCTGTAGTTGCTGCTTCTGCGGCAGCTACTTGACAAATCGGGCTTCCTTCACCTTTTGCTTAAACTCTGCTTGAGATTGAGCAAGTTTTTAAAATCTTCTATATGTTTTCTGTACTTTGCTCGTTTATCCATTTTATATCAAACTACTGTAGATAATTTTTAATACAACAGCGAAACAATTTTTTCGGATCGTGTGTAAGCTTATCGAACAAGAAAAAGTTATACTTATCCGCTGTAGCCTTATGATATAGTTCGATAAATTTATCTTTTGTTACGTCGCCGCACTGCTCATTTGCAATATTCCTGACGTCCACGTTGTCCAGTCTGGAAATAACATAAAACAACCAGTATTTCGCCGAATAAATCTGTCAACGTTATTAAAAAAACCTTGGGCTAAATAAACAGAATTACATTTTTTATTACGCGACAGTGAAAAATATGATCTTATTTTATTCATCTCCGTATTGTTTAACGGAATATCATCAAAAACAACTATTTTATGCTCGTCCGAGTCAATTTCACTAACTGGAATAAGTTCTTCTGGTTGCTTGATAATAAAACAAAATCTTCACCAGCCTCAAGATCATCACAAAGTTTGTTATTGTATTCGCTCAATAACTCGTATTTGTCCTGTTGTGGATTAATTGTCTAAATATAAACTCGATCGTAGTTAAAATTATCACCCAACAGTAAATTCATAAGCAAATTTGTTTTTCCTGATCCTGTGCGGCCAACAATAAGATAATGACAATCTGGAAGTTCGTTGTTGTGTACATGTTTCAGATGTCTGTCTGTATCAAAATTTAATATCGACATATTATAAAATTGTTAAACAATAAATAAATAATGAGCTATTACACAAAATTTGGAACAACATTAGGAGATTCGCCGGAGATTATAACTACAAACGGCAATATTGATTTATCTGGTTACCTGAAAAAAATTGGTGATACGATGACAGGAAACCTGTCTATGTCAAATCAACGAGTACTTGGTTTAGAAACGGCGTATCCACCACCAAGAGTTGACCTTACACAAGCTGTTAGTTATGCACAACTAAAATCAGTTGACGACAACAAGTTAGACAAGGCCTGCGGAACTTTAAGCGGTCACTTAGATATGTCAGGATAAAAGGTTGTAGGCTTGGAGACTGGATACCCACCAGCAAACTTAAATCAAACCCAAGCGGTAAGTTATTTACAGTTAAAGTATGTGGATAATAACAAACTTGATAAAACTGGTGGGACACTTACGGGTTATATTAATATGTCAGGTGGACCAGTGTTAGGTTTAGAAACTTCATATCCACCAGTAGATATAACGCAAGCGGTAAGGTATGCGCAGCTAAAATCAGTTAATGATAATAAACCTAACAAAGTCGGAGACACAACGACAGGTAACCTGTCTATGTCAAATTCAAAAATAACTGGATTACCGACAACCTCACCACCAGCTTATGATACTGATGCTATTAGTTATGGTCAATTAAAAGAAGAACTTACTCCATACGTTAAAAAATCCGGTGGACCAATGTCAGGTAATATAAACTTGAGAAGCAACAAAATAACTACGACATATGTTCCAGTTGCTCCTAATGATCTAGCAAATAAAGCGTATGTTGACAGTCTGTCTAGTGGTATAAAACGAACTAAAACCAATGTTGGATATATTCCAACACTTTTCAAGGCAATCTTAGTGATGATGAGCAAATGTTGTTTTTTTTAATAAAGTCAGACAAACAGAGCTGGAAGAAAAGTCTGATTCTTATTACGACATAGGTGAAGCAGACGATATTCCATTTCCGTCAATCCAGCGCTCTAGACAATTGTCATTACGAAATTATTACAATGAAATTGAGAAAAAAATTCACAGAACCAGACACAACATTATTAAATCGAATATTTTTTTTTTTTTTTTTAAAATTGCTCCCATTTTATTTTCAGTTGGAGGATTAATAGAAAAAAGAAGCGCTCCAAAAAATAATGCTAGTAAATTTCGTAGTCGCATATGCAATTATCAGACAATATCTCGTCCTCAAAAATTTCACGTTAGATCAGTAGAGTTTAGTATAAGGGTATATCGATGAAACAGAAAGCGATTACAGTAATTTGGTGAATAGATCAGATTTGTATGAGCGTGAAGTATCAGACACGTTTGATTCATATGATTGGTTAAAGAAAAATGAGGTACTAACATATAAGCGATATGATGATACTTCGTCAGATGTTTATGACAAATACAGAGATTTTATAGCTGACAATAATAAATTTCGCGAATTTCTCAATTCAATTGTTGGCATCAGAACTTTTGTTTTTGTATAAAATGTTGTATAATAAAAATAAAAAAAACCAGATTGTCGATTTCAATCATATTTCAAAAAATATTCCAAAACAAGATATTGACGCACTAATACAATATTACAAATTTTATCATAAACACCTTTTGCGTGTGAAACAATGTTATATTTATTACAATAGAACACTTCGAGTAATATCATATTTCCCACTGCTAATGACCACCTTTGGCATAATATCAAGTCGAGCATCATTAAATCCTTTTCTGTTAATAATATCTGCTGTCGGCGTATCTCTTTCAAAAGCTTGGAAAAAGATTGAACCCAAGCTTGAAACGAAAAAAAAAAAATGCTTGACAGATAGCTAGTATTACTTACAAAAAATAACTTGATCAGATACAATCTTATTTGAGAGACGTAAAATATTTTATAGACAATTTAATACGCGAGTTTTGTATTATTGACAGCATGTTAACAGATATTTTAATGATGAGAGTTACCAGGTATAAAAATAGTTATGACAAAAAATACGGCAAATGAAATTTTCTCTAAACTCCTTCATATATAATTAAAGGAAATAATACGACAATCTTGAGCCAGACCCATTTGCCTTGGAATGTAATATTACTACTAAGTAAAAATTTACACTTACCTTTCATGCTTCCAGTGAACACATCTCTGCGGCCTGACCACGAATGAATATTTGGTTGCCTTTATATATCGTCATAACACCCACGCTGAATTTCTGGAAAATTCTATTACGCAGTTATAATACCCAAGTGCTAAATCACGAGTTCTCCAGAAAATTCTGTAACATCTGTGAAAATATTGTAACACTGTGAAATCACGTGATTTTTTTGGAAATTTCGAGCTTGTTCTAGTAAAGTTCAGACACATGTGTCCTTTGCTAAATCAAACATGGACAAATAAGAGAGCAGAGTGATGCAATCTTAGTTATGATTGCATCATCCAGTTAACATGATGTACATAATGCAGTAGCGCGTGTCTAGTACATTTATCGATCGCAACACAACAGTCTCTGTCTAGGCTACAGTAATCGATTGGCACAGGCAGAAAACTTGTATAGTTCGAAAGGTATGTCTGTTATAGAATATCTGGAGTGTGGGAGGGGGTTTCTCTGCCAAATATGTTTTGGAGGGGAAGGGGGTCTAAAATCTAGTGGACCCCGTTAATATAAATATCGTTTTCGATTGGGGTCGGGGTCCTCTCCTGACAAATATATTTTCTAACCTGTTTTGAGTCAAGCTACACGTTGGTTACAAATATGTTCTGATGGGAGGGGTAGGGGGAGGGGAAGGGTATTAAATCTAGACTTCTCCTTTTCTTCTACTACTCATAAATATATGTCACTCACTCTACATTTGTATGTGTCTATATGTATATCACTGCCTCTACATCTGTATGTGTCTATATGTATTTCATTCTCTCTACATCTGTATGTGTCTATATGTAGCTGCCTCTCCCTACATGTGCATTTATCTATATGTATGTCACTCTCGCTACATCTGTATGTGTCTATTTGTATGTCACTTTCTCTCTACATCTGAATGTGTCTATATGAATGTCGTTCTCTCTACATATGTATGTGTGTATATGCATGTCCCTCTATCTATATCTGTATGTGTCTGTATTCATGTCCCTCTCTCAACATCTCTATGTGTCTATATGTATCGCACACTCTCTCTACATTTGTTTGTGTCTATGTGTATGTCACTCTCTCTACATCTGTATGGGTCTATATGTAGGTCACTCTCTTTTTGTCTCTATATGCATGTCCCTCTCTCTAAACTGTATGTGTCTATATGTATGTCACTCTCTCCATATCTGTATGTGTTGATATGTTGGTCACTCTCTCTAGATCCGTATGTGTCTATATGTAGGTCCAGTTCTCTACAGATGCATCTGTGTATATGCATGTCCCTCTCTCTATATCTGTATGTGTCTGTATGTATGTCACTCTCTCTACATCTATATGTGTCTATATGTCGGTCCCTCTCTCCACATCTGTATGTGTCTACATGTAGGTAACTCTCTCTACATATGGATGTGTCTCTGTGAATGTGACTCTCTCTACATCTGTATGTAGCTATATGTATGTCACTCTCAATACATCTGTATGTGTCTGCATGTATGACACTCTCCCTACATCTTTATGGGTCCATATGTATTTCACTCTCTCTACACCTATATGAGTCTATATGTATCTCACTCTGTCTACATCTGCATGTTTGTATATGTATGCCACTCTCTGTACATCTGTATGTATCTATATGTAGGTAACTCTCTATATCTTTTTATGCCTATATGAATGTCACTCTCTGTACATCTGAATGTGTCTATATGTATCCCACTCTCTATACATATGTATGTGTCTCTATGAATCTCACTCTCTCTTCATCTCTATGTGTCTCTTTGTATGTCAGTCTCTCTACATCTGTATATGAATATATGCGTGTCCCTCTCTCTATATCTGTATGTGTCTTTATGCATGTCCCTCTCTCAACATCTGTGTGCATATTTATGTCACTCTCGCTACATCTGTAGGTCTCTATATGTATGTCAGTCTCTCTCTATCTGTATGTGTCTATATATATATATGACACTCTCTCTACATTTATATATGTCTATATTTATATCCCTCTTTCTACATCTACATCTATATCTGTATGTGTCTATATGCATATCCTGCTCTCTACATATGTATATGTGTATATGCATGTCCCTCTCTATATCTGTATATGTCTATATTCATGTCCCGTTCACTTCACCTCTATGTGTCTATATGTATGTCACTCTCTCTATATTTGTATGTATCTATATGTAGGTCACTTTATCAACATCTGTATGTGCGAATATATAGAATCCACTCTATACATAGATATGTGTGCATATGCATGTCACTCACTCTATATCTGTTTGTATCTATATGCATGTCCCTCTCTCTATGTGTCTATATGTATGTCATTCTCTCTACATCTTCTTGTGTCTGTATATTTGTCCTTGTCCACATCTGTAGGTGTCTCTATGTAGGTCCCTCTCTCTACATATGTATGTGTCTATATGTATGTCACGCTCTCTACATCTGTGCATGTTTGTATTTATGTCATTCTCTCTACATCTGTATGTGTATATATGTTGTTACGACCCTGTAGTTAAATTACATATGTGTTAAAATTTAAATTCTTCTAATTCTTTGTTTCATTTTTATTTTATTTTTACATCATTAAATGTAATTATTATTATGATTTATGTTTGCATGGGTTTAATAGTTTGTTAGAAACATCGTATTTATTTAAAACGTAAATGTGGCTCGTGTAAGCACGAGTTCTGTATGATAGTTTGTCGTTGCAAGTAAACAGTCAGGAAAAGCTGTGTAAATGATTGGCTGTGACTACGTCATTACTAATTATACTTGTTTACGCTTTTGTAATGCCCAGGTGTGATTTCGAAATCACACGTGTCTTTCGTGCATGTGTACATGAAATGACGTATTAGCTTGTTTTAAATGCTCAGTTACCTGTAAGAAATAATCATAGTCGTAGTCAGTCATAGTTAAGAGTCACATCATAACATCTTGTTGAGTTTCTAATACTTTAAGGAAAAGGTATTCCTGTGCTGGAAAGAGTTGTTCGTTCGTACGTATGTAGAACAACATGTGTATTGTTAGTGGTGGTAGCTGTACTTCATCTACTTTCTAAATAATAATTATTTTCCCTGGAGAACAACCCTACTGGCTTTGGACAAAGACATTTGCTGGATTTATTTCTAAATTGGAGCAGAACAATACAATTTGTGATTCACAGTGAAATTCTGGACATTTTGTGTTAGCCTTCGTCTGACGTCATCATCCGCCATCTTGGAACGGAACTGAGATTCAGACTATATCAATTTAGAACTGTTTGTTCACAGGACTTAAGCGTTTTCACAAATTTAGAACACATTTTTGGATCTTCTTTGTAAATCGTAAGTCTTGTTTCATCTATTTACCTTTTCACCATGTTTTCTAGAGAAATAAATTATTTTTGTTAAAATTTACAAAGCTTGTTGCCTTCACTCTTTCTTTGTGTTACTTTGAACGAGCCGATACGTAACAATGTATGTCACTCTCTATACATCTGTGTCTCTTTATGAACATCAATCTCTCTACATCTGTATGTGTCTATATGTATGTCACTCTCTCTACATATATCGCTGTATCTGAATCTGTATGTATGTCTCTCACTCCAAATATATATGTATGTATGTCTATGCCTCTCTTAATCTGTATGTGTCTGTATCAATATCCCTCTATCTGCTTCTGTATGTGCCTCTGTGGATGTCCCTCTCTCTGCATCTGTTTGTGTCTATATGCATGTTCATCTATCTCCATCTGTTTGTCTGAAAACCCCTCTATCTTCATCTATCTCTATATGTCCCTGTGTATGTCCCTCTCTCTGCACCTATATGTGTCTGCATGTTTGTCCCTCTCTCCATCTGTATGTGTCTATATGCATCTTCCTTCCTCTACTTATGTAAATGTCCACATGTATCTCCCTGTTGCTAGAACTATTTCGGTCTATATGAATGTCCTTGTCTCCACATCTCCACATGTATGTCGCTCTCTCTACATCTGTATGTCCCTATAATTATGTTGCCCTATCTACCTCTGTAGATGTTCATATGCATCACGCTCTCTCTACATCTGTATGTGTCTATATGCATCTTCCTTCCTCTACATCTGTATGAGTCCACAGGTATCTCCCTGTTGCTAGAACTATTTCGGTCTATATGAATGTCTTTCTCTCCGCATCTGTATGTGTCTACATGTATGTCACTCTTTCTCCATCTG
>JAECUM010025190.1:0-17190 GCA_016617855.1 Megalonaias nervosa | reverse complement strand
GATGTGTTGAGCGTAAATTTGCCCCTACTCGTTGGAGCACTTCATTGGTCAGATTTTCATTTTCGGGCAGGCGTAGTTTTTGCACGTTGTGAAGCTCTTCAGTTTCGAAGGTCAGTAAATAGAAGTGAAAGATTTTGAAAAAGACAGTAACTTATGAAGAACTTTTAAACCTGTTTCTGGCTAGACTGTGTATTTCCCTTTCCATGATATTGTAGTCACATAGTCGTACAATTTAAAATTATGCTGATTTTACTCGAGCGCTCAGCTACCCCGATGATCTACCTGTCTATCCCTTTGTTAAAATTTAGTCAACCGGTCAAAACTATGCAAATTTCTGTCCATTATTTTTACTAACTGTATGTAAAAATATTGCTACAGTAGTATATGCGAGTAGTTACAGTTTTCAAAATACATTTGTGTTGTTCAGTTTTGATGAACATTTTGAAAGGAATTAATTAGGTTACAGAGTGCAGACGGGTAACTAAAACCCTAGTATCTTCTTTCAGAGGTTGCATTCCATCTACTTCTTGGCTTGCAGCAAGCATGTTTGAGCACATGCCAAATCTGAAACAATTGCATCACGATAAAATATATTACTTTGGCAGACTGTTAAAGATACAGATGCAATAAAAATGTAAAACCAACATACCCTTGATGCAGTAGCAGCTCGTCTTCGTAGTCATGGGCGCACACTGAATGAATGCCTAACGTTGCTGGCATCCATTACTCTAATTGAAGCAACACTTCAATTAACATCGAGTTATGTTTCGAATCTTTCTCATGAACCTGGCTTTAGTTTTGGTCTGTGAAAGATGTCAGTTCTTGCATTTGTACTAACTACGTTTTAAGATCCGGTATGTAATTAAATTATGGGAACATCTGAATTGTTCCAAAATACCAAACGTGTACCAGTGCATGGAACCCTGAATTTATTTTCCTTTAAAAATAGTTTCACAATTGTGTGGGGTTTCTTTTACTTTACTATCGTATTTAAGGTAACATATCGTCGTATTTCTCAGACCTGTAAACGTTTTGAGCTTAAACTACCATTATGCATAGTTCCTTTCGTTTCAGTCTACTTTTTTGGTGTCTCTAAGATCTCTACAACGTTAATAACACGTACGAGATTTTACAAATATATGTTCTTTTCAAAACTGATAAAATATTATACAGTGTGTGTGTGTGTGTGTGTGTGTGTGTGTGTGTGTGTGTGTGAGAGAGAGAGAGAGAGAGAGAGAGAGAGAGAGAGAGTCAAACTTACCTACCTTTGTACCTACTCATTCAAATACCGGCATTTAGTCTTGCGTAGACCTTCGTACAAACTTACACAAATTTTTGCACGTACAAACATGGTCTTTTTACAGGAATAAAATACAAAAACAAAGGAATCATTTGTATTAGAAGATGTCTTACAGATATATTGTGGGTTTTTTTTTTAGTGATATTTAATCAAGCTAATTGTATACCAAAGTGAAATCGCCATAACGTATGGCGCACTTTGGAACTCATTTAAATTCTCAGACGTTACGTTGTCACTGTAAGATTCTCTGGGTTGCACATATGCCAACTAAAAAGCGAATAATTTGCCGTTTCTTTCATTACGAACTTTTGCCTCTGACTAATGAGGCATGCGAAATTTCTTTATGTTAACGCCTATACAACAGTGTAACTTTTCTCTTGTACTGTAATTATCTTTTCTTCTGTCAGTACATGTATTAGTGTTATACTGGAAATGAAATGGAAGAAGTTGCCAAGAAAATATAAAATTCTAGAAAAAAAAAAAAAAAACCCAAAGATTTCAAGTTCAGTGACCCTTAAAGAACTTAACAATTTCATTTTTACTTTTATGTTCTTGTGCACATGTCCATTAAATAATGTGTGTGCGTGTGGTGTGTGTATGCGTTATAGTTCGTTCGTCAGAGAGAGAGAGAGAGAGAGAGAGAGAGAGAGAGAGAGAGAGAGAGAGAGAGAGAGAGATCCTGGCGTTTTAATGAAATTCCTTTTTGTATCCTCGCCAAAACATTTTCTTTGAGTGAAAAGGCAATTGATCGTTTAGTTTAGCGAGGATTCTGGTAAAGTTATCATCATTACGATGGGGGTTTTTTATTTTCGGGAGCCGCGGTGTCTAAGTGATTATTATGCCGGACCGAAAGGTTGCGGGTCGAATCCTACCATCGGACCAGCCTGGGTCAGCTACCGTGTTGTTTTCTTGGCCAAAGCACTTTATTCCATTTGCCTCGGCACTAAATAGCCTACTTGTGTTGCTGTGCCGTAAAGCACCAAACCAAAACAATTCTTTTGTTGTCCCTTTTTATTAAAGCATTTACCATAACTTCTTTAT
Source organism: Megalonaias nervosa (assembly GCA_016617855.1). Taxonomy (NCBI): domain Eukaryota; kingdom Metazoa; phylum Mollusca; class Bivalvia; order Unionida; family Unionidae; genus Megalonaias; species Megalonaias nervosa. Next base: position 14,849 of record JAECUM010025190.1, on the reverse strand, counting down.
TGCTTATTAAAAGTGTGTCTTTGAGTTGCAAAGCTGCATACATAAGTTACTTTAGTGTTTAGTTTTCTTTTCCTTTGGATAGGGATACAGAATAATAATCAAGATAACTGTGATTACCCATTATTTTTACTCCTTGTTTTCAGGAAATATGCTTTTTGTAATAAAACTAAATTACCAGTTCACCATTTTAGCCACAGAAAATATGTCGTGCAGGTTGAATCGTATGTCTCGATGAAGAAAATTTATCCAAGTCTTCTTCATTATTGGTAAATATATGGAACGACGTCGCATTAAAGTTTTGATTACTAGGTATCTACTATTGAACAAGGCCCTTGGTTATATGAAATTTGTAGACACTACTGGAATCTGTCCCATTACGAACAGCGCAGTTATGCATTTAAAGCAGAAAAAAGTTTATTGATACTCAGATCGATTTAAAATTGGCAGCAGAAATATTTTTGTGCATATTAAGTATTGATTTGATAGCTTTGAAACGAGTTTCATAATTTCCAACAATTATTCGAAATCTGAAGGACAGATTCATTCCAAGTTTTCGGTCCAGTTTCTTTCGCAAAGGCCTCGTTTTACAACGTTTTTATCTTGTACTTTCGTATTGTTATCTACAGCGTCATTTCATTCATCATCATATCATACATGTCATCAGTTTCTTTTCATCTCAAAAGGTCAGACCGGAAACGGAAGTGGTGAGTAGTGTTTTTGTCTGCGTACAATAGATAGAGACCTAGATAGATGTAGGATTAGATCTACCCTTGACTAACGAATAACGCATAAAATATGCTTGATGAGCGTACGATCCCAATTAGACCTTGATAATTATTTTTCTTTCAGCTACAGATTTAATAATAATAATAATAATAATAATAATAATAATAATAATAATAATAATAATGATAATAACAACAAGCAAGCAAACAAATGCAATCCAAATCTTGTCACGTTATATCCAGTTATCTTGCTCATGCCTTAAATGGCCTTCAATTAAAGCCGCTTTTGTTTCGGATGTATGTGGCATAGAACATAAGGTTAAAAGCAGCATGACGACATATTAAGTGTTAGAGACATTAATGTAATAATTAATCTTTTAGACGTTTTGCTCTTTATGTGCCTAAAATTTGGCACGATGTGGTCGAAGGGTAAGAGTACCTCGATCGTCTGTTTAATAATGAAGGCTTAAACACTTAGACAGTGTGATTATTTTTGGCAGCATGGTTAATGCCTACACCGACCCGCATGTTTGAAAAAAAAATTTTACCAGAAAACAAAACCGTTTAGTTTGAACTTTATAAAAAGCAAAGATATTTAATTTTATAAAAAGGCAGACCATTTTTAAATAAATAATAGCGGTTATGAAATATATACAATCACACCTAGATAGTTTTTTTTTACTTTACTGTGGTATCTAGATTATGTGATACTAGCCTCCAAAGTTTTAATTTCCTTTCTTTTTGCAGAAAAAAACTATGTTAGGGCTTAAGGCAGATTTTATTACTCCAGTTTTTTATGTTTCTTAAGAAACTTTAACTTTTGCGACTTAAAGTCATGCAGTCTTTGTTTATTTCAACGCAGAAGCAGATGCCATGCATGCACCATCTGGACTTTGTAGTAAGACGATAAGCTGATATGGAATCTTTCCGTCATTTTGTGTTTCTTTCATTCTTGTAATACATCATGTTAAAATCAAAGGAATTACGTTCAGGAATTATCTCATTTCTATTTTTGATGTTGCTCAACAAGTGACTAGAAAGTGCAACTTGTTGATAATTTTACACGCAAAAGCAACTGAAATCCAGTCATACAAAAGTTCTTTTACATCACGCACGTCAGCAACATCAAACCAAATTCGTTAATTTTATGCATTTGAAACTACCTCTTTACTAAGGGCATTAAATCCGAAATGAAAATTAATTTTAATTCTTAATTTTATTTTCCTATGCCCAATACATTTCCTCTGATTACTTCTTCAATATGTATTGTTACCTTATAAAAGAATATTCCTGCAGTTCAGAAAGTGTATGTAGATAATAACTGGTACATGTGAAATAAATATATATTGGATACAACGTAACAGGACAGAATAGAGCAGTTAAGTGCCGCTGCACTCCTTCAGGATTTCCTCTTCATTTCCAAGGCCTCTTAAATCTTCTAATAGGATCATGCTTAAAACAGGAGTCAATCTGAGAACTATTCAGTTTATCATTTTAGACAGTTGACATAGCTTTAAGAAAAGTTCAAAAATGTTTTAAAAAATCAGTATCGGATTTATATATTTCAAAAGCGAATAACAACTGTCTTTGTGATGAGAATGCGACATGGGCTCTTCATTCGTTGTTATTGACTGAGAAAACATAACTATTAAATGTTCTATAACGAATCATTTCTGATTCGGGATAAAACATAAGGCAGTCAAGGATTTTGCAAATTCCGGCTGCACCATCATTTTCCTCATTGACATATTGCATGGGGAAGGCGTGCATTCCTCATTTTCCTCATTGACATATTGCATGGGGAAGGCGTGCATTCCTCAGGAGATGAGGTGAATTACAGATTAGTTTAAATGTTCACACCCCGCTGTTCCATTTGGAAATATCATCGAGTTATGTCATATGTGATATTCACTGCACAGCAAAGAAGTTGCACAGGAAAGCATAATCTGATTTTCCCACGGGAAAATGATTTTTTTCTGTCATTCCTTTGTATTTAAAAACAAAAACTACTTATTATGTAATATACCGACCTGGTAAATAGTAGTGATTATATAAATGGAGCCAAATGCACAATATTTTTTTTTTTCGTTTTTGTTTTTTAATTGGCGAAGCAAATGGTTCATACTCGTGAATGAAAATATCCTTAGGGTGAATATAACAGGTAGACCTTAAGACCTTACTGTTGATTTGAAGAAAAAACATATTCATGTTTTAAATGAGAATATTAAAGACTAAAATGTTATCAAGCAAGCACATACGTTTTATTAGGAGAAATAAATTTTGTATTACCAAATATTTTCGATCTGAAGAAACAAAAAGAGAGTGTAGCAGAAGATGATTGCCATTAGAAGATATCTGTGGTCTTCTCATGTTTGTTATATGCATTTAGAGTGATGGCGACATCAATCCTTTGAATTTCAAAGTCAAACTAACATAATTAGTCTTGCCAGATCCCCTACCCCCTAATCGTTTTTTGTCTGACCTTTCAGTTGTAACGTCTTTTAGGGGCAATTGTATTTACTCAACTGCATCACTGAACTAAGATTTCAGACCAACAATAATAAAACCCACGGGAACGCCTCGTGATTTCTAATGCAGATGTTAGCCTCCCGTGTGAAGCGCCATATCGCAACAAATATTAATTATATTTGAAAATTTGCTAGAAAACATCACATTAGAAGGTACTTGTTTGATGTATGGTAGATCAATCCTGGGTGTGTTTCTATTTCTCCACGTGTAATAGCAGGTTCCCGCATTGATAAAAGGCATTGGGCTGGAGTTGAGTAAAAATGATTGATCGTGTTCGAAAGAGCTCATTAACATTTTGCATGTTTTCATGTCATTACTCCATCCTCTCATACCATTTCATTACACCCATTTAACATTTAACATCCAACATTTTGTTTATCCCAGCCCCCCTTTTCTGCAAGTGACATGACCTTTTTAGTTTTTAATACTATATTTTTATTTTTAAGTTTTAGATGCTGTCCTTAGCTTTTCCAAATGGTTATACATATTTCCATTCTTAGGTTATTTGTAAATATTCAGTATTTGTTTTTTTTATATTGTATAAGTATATTAAAGAGGGTTTACATGAACAATTACGATTCTTAAGGCAAAATATAGCAACACTAAAAAAAGAAATAAATGAAGTGAACAATTTTATTTCTGCTCGGAATTTAAAATAAAGAGAAGGCTTTGTTTCTATGACTATTTTTGCTTAAATTCATTTAAAAATATTGTATAAAATGTAGCATGTTTTACTTTAATATTTGTGGCAGAAACAGAAGTCAGATAGATACAACATGTATCTGTTACCTAAATAATGAAATTGCAGGCTTTCATGTTATCTTCATTTCCAAGATAGGAAATATTCATTGTGTTGGATGACATCTGAACTATATATATATATATATATATATATATATATATATATATATATATATATATATATATATATATATATATATACAACATATATATATAACGCCATATATATATATATATAAAGTTCATCGGCCTGTGCGAAGACCATTTTCTTCTAAAAAAGGTTACAAATTAAATTAAATGTTTCTCACAATTTCCAGATGGTGTCTTAACGCTTAATATTCAATCGACTCTTGAAACACAATACTGAGTATAGCGTACTGGGTATAGTCTTATATAATATTGGATATAGCGTTATAAAATACTGTGTATAGCATTATAAAATACTGAGTATATCATTATAACATACTGGGTATAGCGTTATAAAATACTGGGTATAGCGTTATCAAGTACTGCCTATAGCATTATAAAATACTGGGTATATCATCATAAAATGCTGGATATAGCATTACGAAATATTTGGTATATCATTATAAAATACTGATTATAGCATTATAAAATACTGGATGTAGCATTAATAAATACTGGGTGTAGCATTATAAAATACCGGGGATATCATTATAAAATACTGGGTATAACCTTATAAAATACTGGGTATAGCATTATAAAATTCTGGGTATATCATTATAACATACTGGGTATAGCGTTATAAAATACTGGGTATAGTGTTATCAAATACTGCATATTAGCATTATAAAATACTGGGTATATCATTGTAAAATTTTGAGTATATCATTATAAAATACTGGGTATAACATTATAAAATACTGGATGTAGCATTATCAAATACTGGGTATAGCATTATAAAATACTGGGTATATCATTATAAAATACTGGGTATATCATTATAAAGTATTGGGTATAGTATTATAAAATCCTGGGTATAACATTATAAAATACTGGGTATATCATTATAAAATAGTGGGTATATCATTATAAAGTATTGGGTATAGCATTATAAAATACTAGGTATATCATTATAAAATACTGTGTATAACCTTATAAAATAATGGGTATATCGTTATAACATATTGGGTATAGCATTATAAAATATTGTGTATAGCGTTATAAAACAATCCAGCCATTTGTTCCAAGTAAGGAAATCAAATATTGATGTTAACTTCATGTCCTCAAATAACTAAATAAAAATTTCAGTAACAGTTGCGTTTTATTTCATGTTAAATAGTTTTCGAAAGAAAAGCTCCTCAATGTTGTGGTAAGGGCTGAAAAAAGAACCTTATTCGAGTTATTGAAAAACTGTTTTGAAAGATACTGATTCGGTAATATATATTTGTACAATTTGCCCATACTGACCCTCCATGACTCTTTGAAGAGAGGATTCTGAATGTGGATTTAGGAAAAAAACTAGTGGAAAAAATCACGAGAAGAAAATGTAACAATTATTAAGAATTTAACTCTACTAATATTTCTTTAATATAAGCTAAGAATGAATTAATTTTTCCCCGTAATTTAGGTTCATTATTATGCGAAAGTTTTTTGCAAATTTTAAAAAAAGATTGAAAAGTTTCTTTGTCATTAATTAACGTGCTGAAATTTATATGACAAATTATAATAAAAACAAATAAAACAAAATTTGATCAGGGCTGGACAAAATCACTTTCCAGATGCCAGGTACAAGTCCAAACCCGCCTCAGGCAAGCTCATGTTTGTACATGTAGTTAGAAGCCCACCAGTGGCGAATGTACGACGGCAATTATCATTTTCATCAGCAACGATTGAGATACTGACATTTCATGTATTTAACTTTTAAACCCTTGCATTCAGTGCCGGATGGGGTGGTGGTGGTCCCGAAACCGGCTAAACACACACACACACACACACACACACACACACACACACACGTGCAGTTTCTTGTCACTTGAAATTTGACCATCGTTTTATTCTTGCGCATGTTTGTTGGGTATTATGGAAACTGAGTAAACAGACACGTATACGTTTGTTTTGGTGCCCTTTCGAGGAAAGTCAGGGTCCTTTTAACATTTTGGAACAACCCCCCCCCCCTTGACCTAATCCGGCCCTGGCATTAAAGGTCTAAATAACTAGTACGCTAAAATTTTGTTAGGACATGTATGATAGCCTCCTAGGCAAAAGCGTGTCGGTAACCTTTTTTCATGTGATTTTCCGTTTCCCAGGAAATTAACTCAGTGTGACCAAGCCTAAAATATAACGGTCTAAACTAAATAATGCGATTTTGTTCTGACACTTGAGGGTGGCAGGTAATTTTACGGGTTTCAGAGCTGAACTAGCGAGTGACACGTCTGACAAGGGTCCCATCAACAACAATAAATGGCAAACTAGAGCATAGGACGTCTAGTCAGTAACCCTTCGTATATATTGACTACCTCTGTGAGGTAATTTTTACAAAATTCATCGATAATTTTGGCCTGTGAAGGGCACCTAAACCTTCACACCGACCACAAATGGATGTATATTTTCTTATCAGATTATCAAATTATTCGTTTTCAACTTGGCATTCTTCTTTTTAGAGGAATCTTTTTCATCGCATGTTATGGCTGTCGGACAGAGCAGATTTTTATATGACTGAAATTTTCCAGGAACAATTTCTCAGTTTTAAAATAAGTCCTATTAACATTATTATACTTTAATATTGGATGCTAACGTTGTTTTCAGTATTACATAATGCTGAATTTATGCCATTAGTCCATGTATGACATACGATTAGAAAGGTATACAAATGTCAGAAGCGTCATTTTCAGCAGTAGCGGAATAATAATAATAATAATAATAATAATAATAATAATAATAATAATAATAATAATAATGTAAAGTAGGTATAGGTTCGCCTTTTCTTGCGTAAATTAGCCTAACAACCAAATTATTCGACGACGAAAAGCCTCAATGGAAGGATGCTACTTGCTCAATTTGGAAAGAAAAAGAAGGAAGTAAATGTAGATTATTTTTAAGACCTTTTTAACACACGGAGACCAAAAAGCCATAATAAGGCACAGTTACGAGTCACGTTGACCATATATGATGTGGGATTAACAAAGTTTGGTTAATGTTTAAATACTCCTCTTTCTATTTACTTCCAGTAAAGTTTTGCCAGGACATTTAAAATACATCTAATTGTTTTGCCAAGACATCTAAAATATACCTAGTTGTTTTTAAAAGAAGCCTTCTATTTCTCTGCTTGAAGTAAATGTGGTCATATGTGATGGTGCATTGCCACAACTTGTACAAATCTTAAATGTTTTATTTGTTTGGGGGGGGGGGATGGCGTGGGAGGGCGGGTGCCAGTGTGCTACACATAAAAAAATTAAAACAATATAGGTACAAATTTACACCAGTTTTTCATTTGTTTGGCCACCTAATACAACCGTGATTTCAAAAAGAAGAAATTTTTAACAAATTCTCCAAATTCTTCTTTCAATCGAATTTGATAAAGAGCATGGCGGTTCCTTGTTTCTTCTAGACTGCGCCAGAGATGCTGATGTGCAGTGCAATATAGCCGTCGTAGCTGCAATGGAATATATTTATACAAAGTCTATTTAAAAGTCAACACCGTTTGAATAACCAAATGTTTCAGGTATCATTCTGTCATTAGGATCTTCCATTTGTGTACAATTATGCAGTCAGAAATGGCGTTGATTATAGAATTAAATCGACTTATCAAACTCAAAACCTATTTTGATTAAATTTGACAGAAGAATTCTATCATCAAGAATTTAACAAATGATACGCCTGTAATTATTTTTGTTCACCTACCTTTGGTAATGACGACGTTTTTGAATAACTGTGGCATTATTTTCAACATGTTTGAAAGGACCTGGGATCGACAGGAAGCAGATTCTCGGATTTGTCAAGATAAGTCATTCCATGCTTGAAAAAATAAAAAAATACAAACCATTAACGTTTTGGCTGTGTTAGTGCAGAAATGAGTAACTGTTGCGTAATAATGACGCTCGATGTGGATGGCGGAGCAGCAGCACCAATGTTACTTAATGCAAATCTCTAATGCCATGACGCCTGTTTTGAAATTGAATGAAAACATGTCAAGCTGTTTAAACAGTTAATGTCGGTTTCTTTTATTTTTGTTATGATAACAGAATTAGAAAGGGGGTGAAGGGGGCGGGTGTCGCATAATGTACATACGAAATTGAAGGCGTAATTGCACGTATGCTCCATTCTAAATTATTTAATAATAATAATAATAATAATAATAATAATAATAACATTATTATTATTATTATTATTATTATTATTATTATTATTATTATTATTATTATTTGCTTACTATTTACTAGCCAGAATGATTTCATTCACATGATTTATGATAAGAGACTATATAAAATTGCCAGTGTAAATGAAGATCATAATAAGTGGCTTCCACCCACCCACCAAAACCCCAAGTAGAAAGGCTTATTTGGCTTATCATACAATGTAACATTTGCATTTTGAATTATATATGTACCTTGCTGCAAACAGTTCATATACACATACATACATACATGCATATATGCACACATACATACATACATACATACATACATACATACATACATACATACATACATACATACATATTTGAGATACCGGGTGAATTCTTCATACCAACATCTGGAATAGTAATATAGTAGGGTGAGAATATATATTTTCGCAGAAAGCAGTTCCTTAGTTTAGCGGATGGTTGGCTTTTCGCCAGTTTCCTCTTTTCACTTAGCAGTCTGTATACCTGAAGTCTTTTGGAATATAAATTGAAAGTAATTTGTTTTATTTGGGTTTTTGTTGTGGTACTCTGTTACTTTTAAAAGCAAATAAATGCTACACGATTTTGTTTTGGCTCCGGGTCTAAATTTGGTTTTAAAGTATTTTTAAGGGTGAATAATAAATAATTACTTACATGTTACTTCTACTATATTTTATTTCAACATATTCATGGTGTAAACGAATTAAACGTTTCAAAACGTAAATAAATAAGTTACTTTTAATTAGGGTTTAAAATATCAAATGAAAATGGTGAAATATATGGAGAATACATCAGGATTTCATTTTTTACTGGAAAAAATATTTCTGTCTCAGACATCATGAAAGAATGAAACTGTTAATATTCCCATCTGCTCACTAGGATCCTTGGGGCTTTAATGCATTTCCATTGTATTAGCAAAATTATGTAATAAATAGGATAGTACCAAAGTACTTAAGGGAAATAACACAACTTGCTGCTTCTTCGTGGGTTTCTTTCCTCTTTAAGGTCAACGCATCTGGCCGTCGGTAGCAATTAAAATACCATTCTGACATCATCCATATTTTAGCGGTACCAAAACAGGTGGACAAATTAGCAATACATGGCTCATTAACGTTGTTTAAAAATAATTCTTTTTAAACTGTGTGATGTTTTGTTTTGCCCGAGGTTAAAATTCATTAACAGTACGTGTCAGTCAGAGGTGGGTATTCCTAATTGTTGAATAATGATATTTTTTACAGTTTTCTTTTCAATACACATTTTCTGGTTCAGGACTATATTGTGTAGTGTAATGCAAAGGTTTTCTTTATATCTTAAGTATTTATCCATACTTCTTGCATAGAATTTATACTACTACTACTACTGCTACTACTATTACTGCTGCTGATAATAATAATAATAATAATAATAATAATAATAATAATAATAATAATTATTATTATTATTATTATTATTATTATTATTATTATTATATGATAATAGAGACTGTTATTACTAGTAAACCATACATAAACGATTTTTTGAAAAAAGAGGAAGAAAAAAAAAATAATGTTACCAATTGCAAAAGGGTAAAATATTCAACAATTCAAAAGAAAACGGCTCTGATGCGAGTGACCATGCCATATAAAAATTTAAAGCCGACACGTTTTAGCCTTCCACATATATAAGTATTATTTTTGTCTGAGGTTTTGCCAGCTCGTAAAAAATAATAAGGGTGAAAAGTGGTATCACATTTGGCAAGATATATCGCAGTGTTGGTCGTTATATATTTGCATAGGATGTAACTAAACTTTTCTATGTGATGCCGCAATTTGGTGTCGTGATACAGACTGCAAATTTGATAGCTTTAAGTTTTCATATCTCATTGTGTCCATATTGAAGATTTGTGAGTCCACTTTTTAATGATTGTGGACAATGCTATATGTTTGTAACAGTTGTATTGTTTTATTATTCATTTAATGTAAAGGAATACAAGGATGGCCAGAAAATATTTTGGAAATTTTCTTCCTTGCCATTTATGAATATTAAAATTTCTTCTTATAACACTTATATTTTCTCACCATCTGTTGCATAACTTAACATTAAGACCACTACTTTGGGAGACAACCTGCCATTTACGACTGCATTTTAATGCAGGAATCAATTTGTTATATATCATTCTCTTCAAATCGCTTGGTCGTGCTATTGGACTTCACTTGTAAATGCTATTGTATCAAGCTTTAACTTCATTGCATTTTTTTTTCAGATTACAATATATGCACATCGTGCAGACAGCCAACAACTTTCGAGAGCATACTGGATAACTACTGCGGGGCACACTATGGTAAGCTTGTTGAGGCACAATCACACAAACTTACGTACACACGCAAACGTGCGTACATACACACTTCATTATTACCCAGAATAAAATTCAAAATGTCTGTGCTGGGCCCCTTGAGTAAATTCCTTGACCAGTAAAAGATATAAATTTTATTCTGTTCCAATAAATATAAAGATACACGCACAAGTACATTAAAGATTTTGATAAAACTATGAAGAAACAGACATGTATCCCTGTCCATGTACAATGTTAATATAGATAAAAGTATAATTCAGATGAAACGTTTTGCACCAGACACATGTGTTAATGATACTAACATGGGAATGAGAATATCTAACTTGTATAAAATGCATTGTGCATTAAAAAAAAAACAACAACAATAACCAAAAATATCGTTTCCAAAGTTTCGATAACGATTTTGATGTTTTATGTGCCTTGTGGAAACTGTAAACTTTTAAAGACTTTTACATGTTATATATATACATGTGTGTGTGTGTGTGTGTGTGTGTGTTTCACGACATTTCTCATATCAAGTTTAGCTCTGATTTTCTTTAAGTTCGCTAGTGTTAGACAGGACTGATATATTTCTCGCAGTTATTATTTCTATATCAATAGATTTCGACTGATAATTGGTAAATAATGTTTTTTTATTTTTCCTATGCAAGTTTAAACTTTCAGTATATACAACATTGTGTATAGTCCATATTGTTGCATCACACACTGTGGACTGTATGATCCGCGGATCTCCGTATCGTCCATGGACTTCTCCAAGGCGGTACATTTCATATCGCTTTGCCCTAGGACTACTATTATTATTCTGCTTGTATGCTCTGTTCTTTGTATTGATGTGTGCTGTGATGTGTGCTGTTTGTTTGTATTGTCTGTGGATAACTCAAACGTATTTCCTTTCGTATAGTCTCTTTTTTATCTCTCAGACAAGGGGATCTTACACGCTGGTCATTTTTATCTCTCATACGGGGGGGGGGGAGGAACTTACACGCTGCTCATTTTTATCTCTTAGACAAGGGGACCTTACACGCTGGTCATATTTATCTCCCAGACAAGAGGAACTTACACGCTGGTCATTTTTGTCTCTCAGACAAAGGGAACTTACATTTTGGTCATTTTTGTCTCTCAGACATGGGGAACTTACACGCTGGTCATTTTTATCTCTCAGGCAAGGAGAACTTACATGCTGGTCTCTCTAAGAAAAGGGGAACTTACACGCTGATCATGGTATAGTAAGTTGAACTATCAACTGAACCAAAAGTCCTTAAATGAAACTTGTCATTTTTATGCTGAAGAAGATGAATCAAATTTCATCGAGACAAATATTCCTTCTTTCAGGAAAAGAATTGGTTACGTTTAATGCACAGCAACACAAGTAGGTCATTTAGTGCCAAACGGAGCACACCAGAGTAACAGATCCAGTCGTCGCCTCTGACGACATTCAACCCCTAACCCCTGGAATAAAACTACACTGTATTCTTGTAGACAAAATTATTCCGCTAGTTTTAAACATTTGGAACATGCCCTTTTAATCACTTTTTCTGATTTGATATAAATTTTTAATGTAACATTTTTTTATGAAGATAGTGAGACTAAAGAAAATAGAACGCACTGACAGGAAAATTGAGTGACCATTAAAGCCCCAATGCCGCCATTTTTCATTAATTCTAGCATTCTTCCAATCTAACTTGAGCTTGTATGGAATGAAACGATTTTTTATTTATTTTTTTTAATTTTTAATTTTTTAAAACTTTCTGGCATTAACGGTTCTTTGAAATAAACAAGATGTTAGGTTTAAACGACGTCCAGATATTCAGTTTAGAATTCCACCTCTTAATCCAGTCACCGACGTCGCTTGTAATTAATTTCTATTTCGGGAATGCCCCGAAATTAGCGATGTCGTACATTCGATATATTGGCTAATCTAATAACGACATTCGCACGTGGCGGACAATTTGATTCGAGAGGGATTGAAGAGAATCACGCTGTTTTTTTTTAGCGGATCTGGGAAGAAAAACCGTGCATTGGATAAAAATAAGACTCGGTGAATACTGGTGATCAGCTGGGGTGCTGGATTATTTTGACGGGTGGACTTGGGCTGAAGACAAACCCAGCTATTGCAGATTTTCTTATTAATTGGTAAGCATAGGACACAAACTTGTAAAAAAATAATGTACGTCAGTTATGCCTTCAGAGTACAAATACTCGTAAATGATCGGCGGATTACTGCATCATATCAAACACAAAATGAGAATGACGTCTCAAATAAGGACCACGTACCGAATCTGAGATTGTGTGGTGTTGGCTTCCGATTACAACGGTGACGTCACCAAATCTTGTGTTCCAGCTTTCAACTGAAATCGGTTGATTCACGGATGTCGCCGATCAACATCGGATTAATGCGTACGCATGTGAAAAATGGCTGGGTTTCTCGGTTAGAGGGAGAAATTACATGGCTCATAATGTGATGAAACGTCGATCTTATGTAGTTTGAAAAAGCACCCAACGATGTTTAGGACTAATATCTGTCAAGATTCTTTATTATTAAGGTGATTTGGTATATACGACTTTTTGCACGTAACGGCGGCATAGGAGCTTTAAGGCTTAGGTGAAAGTTACGTAAGTACTTCATGAAAGAATCAAAACCACGTGCCTTTAGTAATAGGATTGATACTGGAGTAATTGGATTCGTTTACAGAACGCTTTAGCAATCTAAAGAGTAACTCGAGTACCGCAGAGGATGATTTGGCCATGAATAGAGTAATTTGAAGAACCTAGTAGGTGGACCTCAAGCACGAGGAATCTCCTGCCAGTCTGCTAATGAGTAATTAGACGCATAGGGAGATGTACCACGAGCGATTCATACACGTATCTGGCTGTATTTTGGAGTTTGCCTAAGTTCCCGTCCTTTAAAGATGGGTTTCCGGTTTTTTGTTTTCCTCCCATACTTCCATGTGTGAAACTCAATTACAGTGATGCTTTCGTTTCTTTTCATTTCTGAACAAAAATGTGAAGAAAACTAAAGTTTTATTTTGGTATCATCCTTTCAAATGTGAAATACAATTAGTACAAGAATGTAATTTCCTCTTCTGCAAACAATTTGCTAGTAATAGCATCAAATTATTATTCTTAGGAAAAATTAATGGCAACACATTTAAATGCGGAGAAGAAAGAAAAAACTCGCCGACTCTTTGCCCTGCATTTAAAACATTCACTTAGTGGTTGCTTTCTTATTTAGGCCATTGTCGAATTCATGCATTTCTTTTCTTTCCACGGTTTCGAAACAAAGACATTGTATTGTTGCAATAAAAACAGATTTTTGTTCATTGCAGGTGCAAATTTCTCTTAATAATTTTCCAGATGATTTTAAAATGTAAATTTAAAACCAAACAAATGCTTATTATCTGGTAAAATACCGTATATACCCACATATAAGTAAAATCTAACAGCAAATTGTATAATGCGCCAGCAGATCTGGGTCTATGCAGATTGTTATGACTTCTGAGTCAAACAAACAACATAGACACTGATCTGCCGGCTAAGATAAATATTCATGTTGTTTGCAATTCGGTAAGATTTGTACGCGAGTACATACGGTAGATCCTCTATTTTATCCAAGTTCGAAAATTGTATATCCCACTTTTGCTCATTTACTCATCGATTTCTTTATCACATATTTGTGTCTTCTTTACTTAACGATTCGCCAAGACATTTTTCCTTTGGTTGTCACTAGTGTTTTCATTGGTTCCAAGTCTTCTTTCATCTTTTGTTTAACTTCTACATCCGTAGTTCGACCGCTCCGGTGGCCTAGTGGTTAGAGCGTCCGCCTCGGATGCGGGAGGTCGTGGGTTCGATCCCCGGCCGAGTCATACCAAAGACTTATAAAAAATGGCACTAACAGCTGCCTCGCTTGGCACTCAGCATTAAGAGGGTTAGTGTAGGACTGGTCGGCTTGGTGTCAGGATAATGTGACTGGGTGGGACATCATGCTACATGTCTGCGGCATGATGCCTCAGTGCGAGACATCACTATAAACTGCCACACTGCAGACATCGTAGCAATATGACTGAAAAATTGTTAAAGCAACGTTAAAAATCCAAATCACACACACACAGACACACGCGCGCGCGCACACACACACACACACACACACACACACACACACACACACACACATCCGTAG
>JAECUM010025189.1:0-50031 GCA_016617855.1 Megalonaias nervosa | reverse complement strand
GGCATGTCTAGCCTAATGTGCGTACCTCAAATGAAAATTGTTTCCGCCACAGAACGAAACGGAGTAAACAAGAACTAGTGGCTGAGGGCTTCACATTAATTGCTTAGCTAATTGCTACAGAAACCCAGAAGATTCTATGTTTGCATTAAATGTTAGAAAACTTAAGTGCTGTGGCCATAAATACATACAATGATTTGAATCTTTCGGGAAATGGAATCACATGATATTTGGTATTTCTCTGATACCTTATAAATAGTGTTAT
The DNA here is from genome assembly GCA_016617855.1 of Megalonaias nervosa. Lineage (NCBI taxonomy): Eukaryota > Metazoa > Mollusca > Bivalvia > Unionida > Unionidae > Megalonaias > Megalonaias nervosa. The sequence continues at coordinate 49,769 of JAECUM010025189.1, read as the reverse complement.
GTATAGAAACAAAATGCATGATTACAACACAAACGATGGTCTTAAACAAAGTAACAGAAAATAGCGAAAATCAACAAGTTTTGTAATATTTAACAGATAACTTACTTCCCTTGAATGCAAAGTGAAAATTTAAAAAAAAACTTACAGTATTGTGAATTAAATCCCAAACAGTCCTAAAAGTTTTATCACAAGTCCAAACGTATGAAGTTCCCACTGAATTCCAGTGTTATTCCAACTAAATTCCAATAATGAATGTGTTGGTGTGCCTGTAGTTTCGAATATGCAAGTATGCTCCCCTTTAGAATATTATTGATGAGTAATTTGTATTTCCAGTGAATAATAATTTGAATAAATAATGAAAAACTGAACACAACAATAAGACTATTTTGTTTCAAGATGTTAAGGCAAGAATAAGTAACTTTTAGATAAGTAAGATTATATAGCCTCTACTTGACCTAGGTCGCAATTTCCATTTTCTGAAAATAATCTGTCACTTAATGGAATTTTCCATTCTAGAAGATTATGAGGTTAGAATCAAGACTGCATCTTTGAACTCCAATTCAGGAAAATCTATTTATATTAATAATGATCTGAATATTTAATCCACACTCATAGAGAAATATGCGTTATGCTGTTTACAAAATAAATGTCCTTGGTCAGGTACACAGTAAAGTTGATTTTGGACAAGGTCAAATACTAAACACAAATATATATATAATCATTAAAGAAAGCCAACAAATAATTAAATCAATATCACAATTGTACGATGCAAAATAATGAGCCATATTTTATATTCCTGTTAGCATTCTATGAAAATGATTGAGACATGTAGAATAAAACAGTGAAATGTGACTGCATGCTAGTTTTTTTTCCGATGTTTTAAACAAGAACGAATGTATTACTATGAATTTTCGAGTTTGCAACCTTTAGGTTTTTGGGTGAAATACTGTAGTTTAAGACTACGACTTTAAGTTTGAGGTTCGGATGGGTTCAGCTTTGATTTTAGCAATTGGAAACTAAAATTTATTTTTAAAATATTAGCACAAATTAAAACTTTATTCGACATTTTAAAAAGCGTGCTACTACAATTTTAAAATGATAATGATATATTGATTTTCACAGTGGTGTTTAGCATCATTTCCCTACCATAGAGGCTTTAAGCCGTTACACTCAGACCGTAGCAATAACCAGAATGTTTCACTACTTCACAAATCGCTAGTTGTGCGGTAAATCATTGTCATACGAATGTTTTAAAGTGAAGTTGAATGCTATATCAGGACAGTATAGGCCAATTCGCTTTATAGAAATGCAAAAATAAGAACATAAAACTATTATTTTAAGATGCTGAAAAAATGGATAAGATAAATTTTTAATTAATTTAAATATCACATCGATCGATTAATTAATCATTCTATTTATCAAGCATGCAGGCTTTCAGAGAAGACACGAAAATGAAAGCAAAACAATTAAAGACTTTCTACTTACAAATTATCAAATAAAAATATACCGTCATCGCATGGACTAGTAATCGTTTGTACTAGTATTTAAAATAAGACCTCGGATTGCCTTGACAAAACGTAGACTGTGTTAAGGCCAATAAACTACCCTAATTTCATACATGAAGCTGAAGTGAGACGAAAATGCACATTTGTTATTACGTCTTGAAGGATAAAATGCTTAATAAAATACATTTCCATGACAATGCAATACACTTATTTATAAAAATGAAACAGAGCCACTTTTCAGAGAACACATGTCTGCTCTGGTGCTAGTCCCATTCATATGAAATCAGAAGGGTATTGAGGACAAGCTAGAAAAGAGTTTTCTGTATGTATAGGTAGCTATTGCTCAAACGAATGTTATTTTTTATCATGTAATAATGTGTTTTTAATCTATCAGAATGACTAAGGCTTATGTAATTAGGTTTTATAACACGACCTCATCTTTATGGTGGAAAAAACATGGAGCTGTCCGAAAGAGCTCCATTATGCATAGTCTTATGCAATAAGACAAGGGAATCTCAAGAACTTTCTACACCGAGTTTCGAACAAACGATCATGCGCACATCGTGATATAGATCACAAGTGTTGCAATAACGACACACGCGACCTTTCGGTTTTAAATCATTGAGAAGATTTTATGTTAAATTTACTTCTTACCTCGTCTCTGTGGAGAACATCAAATCAACACGAATACATAATGTCAGTCAGCACAATCTTGATTGCGTCGCGGTGAGAGAAATGCTAATATCAAGGAACTTTTTCCTTTTGAGACAGATTTTTTAATGGACATGGTGAAAGAAAAAAATATGCATTGCCCTTTAGTCTTTGTATATTACAATTTCTTGGAAGCTTCTAAATATTAGAAAGTTTAGATCTTATTTCTGAAGTTAAATATTATCCAGATCATTCTTATGCATGTAAAACATATAAATGCTATCAGCGTGTTCATCAAAATATCCATATGGGCATTAGTTTTGTTAACAATGCGAAGATCGTTTGAACTGGTCAGATCAATGTAAACCACGTATTTTGTTCATTCACCGAAATATGCAATATGATTCTGACAGATGGAATAATAGTTAAAAATCGTTGTCAGAGTGGGCAATCATTTTTTTTTTTTTAAATTCTGTTCTACATCGTCTAAGTATCAATTCTGATCTTGTACATTAGGCGGCATATTCCGTCAAAAATAGAGGACTAAAGGGGCATGTGCAAATATAGATGGACGTGGCAAGTGTAATAAGTCTACATGTATCTTTCATGAAGATCACAAATTCAAGGGTTTATTATTCAACCCTCACATGAAAAAAACCCTTTAAAATCAGTACACTCAATTTTTTACAGATCGTTTGCAAGATAAAATTTAAGATATAATTAAATCCTAAACACCAATGCTATTTCAAAATAAAACACAAAATCCATGACCACTGCCAATGGAAAGTATATTTCGCCATGGAGTTAGAAAGATTGGATACAGCTTTGTTCTAGTGGCGTTGCAAAATATAACTTTAAATGTCTCTTGAAGAAATCAGCGGTAGGTGTGTTTTAACGATGCATGAGCGTCGAAATATTCGATCCTCAATCATTAAAGATTTAAAGATAAAACACAGAAATGTATTTTTCTTCGACAATATACTTATGATTTCAACACATGGCCCTAACAGAAGTACATAAACCAAATTATGGTTTGACCACCTGAATCACTTTAAGTAGGTACCATCGATAGTATCAAACACATTACCGACATTTTTTGCTTCTATTAACATACTGAATATCTATTAATATTTGGTGTTTGATACACACGTGTGTGTGTGTGTGTTTGTGTGTGTGTGTGAATTGGATTTTAAACGTAACTTTAAAAAATTTTCAGTCATATCGCTACGATGTCTGCAGAGTGGCAGTTTATTGTGGTGTCTAGCACTGAGGCATCATGACGCAGACATATAGCATCATGTTCCACTCAGTCACATTATCCTGACACCAGACCGACCAGTCCTAAAGTTAATCTCTTAATGCTGAGCGCCAAGCGAGGCAGCTGATAATACCTTTTGTTTTTATAAGTCTTTGGTATGACACGGCCGGCGTTCGATCCAGCGACCTCCCGCATCCGAGGCGGACGCTCTAATCACTTAGGCCACCGGAGCGGTCTGATGCCCATGTAATGGATATGTAAGGTCATTACAATAAATACCAATAGCGTTTCCTAGTATCTGCTTGAAACAGTATCCTTGAAATCAATACTATTTGTATAGTATCATTGTTCATGATATGTTCTAGTTGTTCATTTGTCCCCTTGACTCTACACACTTTTATAACATTTCAATATCTTGCATGAAAATTCGTAAAATTCAATATATTTCTTTGATAAAGGACACTTTTCATTAAACGCTATAAAACATGCACGAATGATTTCATTGACTGTCAAGACTAAAGCGATTAGGACGCATCAACGATGAGATAAGGTACAAATCGCTGTGTACCACATATTTTGGAAACAATCACCTAATGAATATTGAGCGTGTTATTTGTATGACATTATGTTGTATCCCATGTTCACCTCATCACAGCCTTGTCAGATTAGCTGCCAGTTGGCGCAACGGCTACTTTCAATCGATATTTGCTTTAAAAGAGAAGTGAACATTGTTTCCGCTGAAGCGCTTATGAGTCCCCATCTATCAAATGCCCCGTTTCAATCAGTTAATGCAAACTCATATTTCACCTCGCTAACCAGTAAGGTATTACAAACTTCTGAACTGCGCTGTAAGGCTAAATTGCATTTAAAGGGCCATTTTTCCATTAATCAGTACATTTTCACAAATTTTACTTTGAGTGCAAGTGTTTGTGTGTGCTTTCTGTTGATTCAAGATGTCAATGATATTAAACTTGTGTCGAAGGTCAACAAGAGTCGCATTTTAAAGAAGCTCGAAATTACTCATGTGGGTATTGTTGGTCCAAAAACAAAAACAGAAAAGGGCGCGATATCAATTGTATCGAAATGGTAGTCCACAAGTACGAATGTCATGTAGATCTGGAGTAAACTCTTGATGATTTCACATTGTCTTATGTTATATAAGAAACAACCCCACCCCACCTCCAAAAATAACAAACTATTAACTGATGTCGCCTTCAGGATGATATAGTTTTAATGCACAGAAACATATTTTCCCAGAAGTAAAGCGTGTTTTTTTTTGTTGCTGTTTTAGGACATCGGATGGAGAGGTCTGTTGTAGTGTGACTGACTCGTAGGAGTCATCTAGGAGTATTACTGAATGAACGTTTACGCAAAGAGACCCCCCCCCCTTCAAGCTAAAACAACATACCAAATAATTAAAGGGTGTTAATTATTACAATTTGAATTATTTCAGACTTGAGACGCAACTGGTCATCTAATGTGTGCCTTATGTATGTACGGATTTTCTCCTTTATTAAGTTGTAAGTTGTGTTGTCTAAGCCTTTAAATCCATTTATCTGATGTTAAAGATGGTACGTGAAAACTATATTTCCAACCTCGTTGCTATGGAAGCTGAATGGTTGCTAAGCATGCCAACAAATATAAACCATATTGCAAATATTCATCAAAATTGGATACGATTTTTTCGTTTCTTCTTTTGTGGAGATGTAGAAATATACTTTTGAACTGATCGCTACGGGAACTAAGATACCCTCATTCCGCTGTTAGAGACATTCACGGCTACATGACGGGTTTCTTCTTTGAGTCCTAAATTCATGTAGGGCACTTTCTAAATTAATAATGTCTGATACTGTATGCATCACGTATGACCTTCTTAGAAATTCCTAACAGCTTCAACACTATCAACAAAGTTTGTGTTACACTGAACTTAAGTAAAATCAGCATGCCTGCATCTCCTTCTCTCTTACGTATACTAATAAGTAAAATTTGCACTCTCAAGCTGTGATTATACAAGGAAATGAATTTAATTACATAACATTTTAAAACTAACAACTTCGAAGATACAGTTAGGACAAATAATTAGTCTTATATGCAAAACAGGTTAACTGTTTTCACACAGTTATGTTCATCATTTTTAATTGATGACCTACACACTAAAGGTACATATAAACTTACCTTGTTACCTTTACTTCGAAGACAGAATCGAGAACATGTAGCACACACCCTATTTATAATGTATTCAGAATAATTTTGGCAGATTTTTCCAAAACATGTGTTGTCTAATTCATACTGCTTCCATATATCTTTAAGAATCACGAGTGACATTAACTGTTGTTTACATATTGGATGTTTGCTGTGGTCAATATCAAATTCAGTGAAATCCAAAGCTCATCGATTCGTCATTTTGCAAAAGCAAGACAGGAGTTAAAGTGTTGAATTGTATTTTATTTTTTGTAACATTGTGACTCTCAATAGTAACAATTACAAATTTCAGCTACTTTACTGAAAAACTTTGTATGGTTGACAAAGCACACCTTCCACGAAACATCTTGTTGATGACATGTGAAGCACAGAACACTAATATACATATTTTGCAAACTTAAATATATAACTTCCAACTGCACACATTTACTGTACCGACAAGATTTTTTTCTAATTTTATTTTTCTGATACAAAAAATATTTTTATAAAAATTATATACGACATAAAGTAAAACATCATTTTTCATCTGTCCCAAAAGGTTATCCCATTTGACATAGTTTTAATACAATATAAAAACTATTATTTTCCATTAGTTTGTAATGTGGTTGTGAGGTACATGCTGTGAAGGGATAAGAAAATAATAAATATAAGACAAAATGGCAGTTGCATAGTTTGTTTCATTTGCTTCAGGTTTAATAATAATAAAACTAAAATTGTCGACGATTTGTGTGGTGGTGGTGGTGGGGTTGTTTTTAATGTGAAGCCATCAGTCTCAGATTATATGGTGGGAATGATAGTTGCTCAGAGTACTGTGTATTCATTTCTAATGAAGTATGCAAGTAGGAAACTTGTTTTATTTTCCTTCCAGATGTTAATTTTAAAATATGTTTTAAAAGTAATATTTATGTGAACAAGTGGTGCAAGTAGATTTTAATTCTATCCCTGACCAAATCTTTCTGGTACGGCCGTTCAGGCAATAAATGTGTCAACGGTATGGCGTACCCTACCGTACCGGCTTATTTGCACCACTGCAGCATATTTTCTTTTCTTTTCCAAATATACACAACTGGGTTGTATTTAATTTAGCTGAAAATAAACCCATTCAGGATGCTCTGTAGATAAAGAATATGTTAGGAAAATGTGTACAAAGACATAGAATTCTTCTTCATCAGAACTACAATCATCACACTTTAAACTGATAAATGAAATACGATTTCACAAAGTGTCTTACGCTGCTGGTACCGATGTTCATTTCAGAGGTAGCTTTCTTCAGAAGCGAGTGTAGCTTGCACGACCAGCCAGAGATCATGAAAATGGATATATTTATTAAAATATTTGGCAAAGCAGCTTTCTAACTTCGTATCGATCAAGAACTTATTTTCTATTCGGGCCCTTGTACGACCACATTGTCTCTGCCGTTTGAGGGATGGATCAAAACTCTTTAACTTGTGCACGTCTATATGCGTACCTAAGAATATCCTAGATTTTGAAAGTCCGCACCCCAAACGACGTATAGAATATGCCACTTTCTAAGGAGATACATACATGAACAAATGGATAGGATCACACGAATCTCGACATTCGAATAGAATACAAATTTCAATTCATGTTTAGTAGCAGCTCGTAAACATTTTACTTTCATAGTTACAAATATCGTCAAAACTTTAAGAATCATAACTCAAAAGATAGTTGTTAACATTTATCCACTTTACTGGATGCTAACGAGCTTAAGAAATGCTAGTTTCAAAATAATGCAAAGACAGCGATTGTTTCCAGAAAGCATGTAATCACCATCTGAGGTCACCTGTCATGTGATGATGTTCATTTTCTGCTCCATGCTTAAGATTTCATTTTTGGGAGTAATTTATGCTCCTTTCCGCCACTACTGCAATGACGACAAGGACGATGGCAGTATTATCACCATATTTACTACTATTTCTGTTAGTGCTGACATCACTTCCGCTTTACTTTTATCTTTATTTTATCCTTTCGAGCTTAGAAATGTAAATTAGGCCCTATGGCGCACTCCTGCGCGTGCCTAATTCTCGAACGTAAGGGCGACGGTTCGAATCAGACCGTAGGTCTGACTAACGTGGTGTGTCCCAAGGAAAGACACTTTACTCCAATTGCAGTAAATAAGGACTAAATCAACGTAAACCAATCAAAATTACTTTTCAGAAAATATCAACCATTTCTGTGCTTGAGTTTTAATGGAATACCCGCTGTTGTATTGTAGAAACTTATAGTCTTGTCTTTAAATAGTGAATGACTTTTGTCTCTTTTTATAAGTTCTTGTCGCTTAAACATGTTTTGGCGTGCTTTGAAATTCCCCTCCCCCTTTTAGTCATATTTTTCAGTTACATATGTCTTCGATGAGAAAGATCGTCACCAGTGCATTGATTATCCCTATTCACTCTTTGTTCGACCTTCCCACTGGATATTGAACCTTGAGCAAATATTTGGTAGACTGGTTTATCTACTTGTCAAACGTTAGTAGTAAATGTGGATGATATTGATTATATGCGGGAAAGACAGCACTATTGTAACAAACAACAAGCTAGGTAGTTAGGATCAAAATAGTTCCATAGCAAAATTTTAATTTTCAAAACCTCTTGAAATATTTTACACAAACACAGATTTATATATGAGATAGTATTATTTCAAATAGCAGTCAATTTCCTAGCAATAAATACTCTGACAATACAAAGCAGTGTCATTAGAAGGTAGGTGTGTGTGTGTGTGTGCGTGTGTGTGTGTGTGTGTGTGTGTGTGTGTTAGACGTAGCTTTAAAAATTTTTCAGTCATATCGCTACGACGTCTGCAGTGTGGCAGTTTATAGTGATGTCTAGCACTGGGGCATCCTGCCGTAGACATGCAGCGTCTTATCCCAACCATTCACATTATCCTGACATCAGGCTTACCAGTCCTAACACTAACCTCTTAATGCTGAGCGACAAGTGAGGCAGCTGCTAGCATCATTTTTAAAGTCTTTGATATAACTCGGCCGGGGTTCGAATCCGCGACCTTCCTCATCCGAGGCGGACGATCTAACCAATTAGGCCACCGGAGCGGTCGTCATTAGAAGGACGTTTATTTTGTATTGAATGCAAGGTCCATTATAGGTACACTTTGAACAAGGGAAAAGAATTACTTGCTCTGTGACATATCACCGGCACAAGGAGGATGTTTACAAGACACGATTTATCTAAGTTCTTTATCAGTTTATTTTCAACTTACACTTAAATAATAATCAAGAGTTAATATGTATGTCCCTTTTTCGTTTCACTAATACGGTAAGTAGGCAAAGTTTATTCCCTAAATATTCTTTCATCTGATATTTTGTTCAAACCAGATAAAATGAGATATAAAGAGTATCGAGGGATTTTAAGGAATCCATGAAACTTATCGTTGACTCAGAATCTGTATTAATAGCCGTAAAAACTTGTAACTCATGCGACACAGCTTCAATGTAATACACTCAGAGAATTGTTTATTTATTTTTTTATTAAAATAACTATGTTATAACTATGTTTCAAAAGTCACTACATCAAACAATAGTCTTCGATTTGCCTTACCCACCATAGCAACAAAGTAACGTTGTATTAAAGGTAATATCTTCAATAATATATGAAAAATAACATTATATTTATTTTGTTTCAAGAAATGGATTGGTAAGTAACTCAAAGAACACCATATACCGTGAGTGAAACGGTCCTATGGTTTCAATTATAACCAATTTAATGGACATTTGAGCTCATGAGGCTCATCCAAAACATCATATTTGATATATAGGATAATCTTTAATCTTGATCCATTATTCATTAAAAAAATTCCATTTGAGTATAAAGGATTATATTTAACCTAGATCTATACTCATTTTAAAAAATCCCATTTTAGTATATAGGATCTTATTTAACCCTGATCCATATTCATTATAAATCACATTTGGGTATAAATGGTCATATTTAACCCTGATCCATATTCATTATAAATCACATTTGGGTATAAATGGTCATATTTAACCTTGATCCATGTTCATTCAAAATCCCATTGAGAATAAAGGATCATATTTAATCTTGGTCCGTATTCATTAAAAATCCCATTTGAATATCAAGGATCGTATTTAACCTTGATCTATATTCATTAAAAAATCCCATTTTAGTATATAGGATCATATTTAACCCGGATCCGTATTCATTAAAAATCACATTTGAGTTAACGGATAATATTTAAACACACTCCATAGTTATATTTAAATGGTTTCAGCCAAATTGTGACAGTGCTCAAATTTGTTTGAAATGTTTTCTTTTCTTTTTTTTAAAAAAAAATGGATGAACCTTTCAGAAACATAAATTCTTTAGAGGAAGAAACTCGTTCTCACTTCTTACAATTAGCTGTTGAGGAGATTGTATTTATTTAAGTGTTTTTACCTGACTGAACATTTTGGTAAATTACTTCGGAATTATTGCAAACTGTCTGGTATTACATTTTGTCTAGTTTTCTTATTGAAATTCTTCAAATATTTAATATGAAGATATTTGCCATAGATTTTTTTAATCGCGTACTTCGTTTGACGAAGTCGAAAAGCATTGTAAAATCTAACTTTCTGTATCGTATAATAAATAGTTTACTTTCGCTCACTGGGTTGAAAAGCTATTTTAGAAACTTAAACGACAAGGATGCATTCGTCGTTCAATTAAATCTTGCTAGGTACGTAAACCAAAATAAATATTTTAAAGGGCAGAGTTTGCCTTGTAGGGATATGACACATTCGAGTGAATGATAATGAAATAATAGGGAACAAATGCGTCCAAACAAATGTTTCCTTTTCTTTCTTTCTCTTTGAATAATGTCCATCGTAAATTTACCTTATGACAATATGAGACACTGGAATGTTACACGGTTTGTGATACTGTAATCGTTTGCATTTGTGGCATAACTTGAGACGCATATTTTTTTCTTCATGTGTTTCTAAAGAAGAATGGATTCTTTAGTTTCACACCTTAGAGAAACTGGTACGTCCTGACCTTCATCTGAATATCCTCACACGTGAGAGTGATTAGTGGATATGACCCATTTGTCATCCCTGCGGGGATTTAGCCACTTGGTCACGCTCAGAGCAGCAAGCCGATCGTATGTGAAAAGAAAGAAGTGGGACATTAAACAACTGCAATCAAAAAACATTGTGAAAGAAAGCCAGACCAAAATCAAAAAGACGAAAACAACAGAAGGTTCACGAATGAGCCTTGTTTGGAGAACAGTGTGTTCCGAAAAAGACTGCAGGACATCTAGGACTGAGCAACACGAATTAGAACGGACAGACCATCATCTGTAAAATATGGAGAAGAACATGGAAAGGCAGAGAATAGAGGCTCTAACAAGGAGGGTTTTGTTTAGGACACTTTGCATATCCGACTTTATGTTGTTTATTGGTAGCGGCCATAACATACACAAATTGTGGTAGTTGCCAAATTCAACTATACAAAGCAAAGACAAAAGAAAAAAATAGTAAAACAACAAAGTAGTGGCAAAGATATGTAGCCAGGAAGAAGTTCAGCGTTGGACACTTCTCAGTTCAAACTGCCTGTATAACCTAGTTACAACTGTTACTGCTAGGTGTACCTTCTCGGGATTGTTTGGTACATTTACATCAATATGGCTGAAATACATTCCGAAATTAATAAACACACAACTACCCCACCGCACCCCACTCCCCCTATTGTTTGATACCTTTAAAGAAAATGTATCACAAGACGAAGTAAATTTGATTGTTCTTTTAACCTGTGCGCTCAACATGCATGTTATACAGATTATGACCAATCTTACGTGTCTTCTCATAAGGCTCCTCGCATTACAATCACACCATGTTTATATTAGGATTGTACACGACCATTCAAACAAGATATCAGCCAGTTCATAGGATAGGCCGCACAACATAATTTTACCAACTTTGACAGAAAGAGTCCTGGCATTGAGACCTGTAAATATTCGAGAAATTGTTTTAATGTGTCATCAAATAGAGATAAGGATACCAAGCACACAGAACCGTGTCAACAGTCACATACGCAAACAAGACCATTGCTGACGTTTCTAGAGAAAGCATCCTGCTGACCCAGATTTCATGGCCAACTTCTACTTTATTGGCCATTAGGCATATAGGAACCAGGTAAGCTACCACATGCTCACTTGGACCTCTTGTTATTGTGCTGAATGCTGCAATAATACCAGCTAGGACAACTGATACACTTGCCAGTTTTGTCCTAACATTTGCAATCTATCCCGAAAAGCCATTTCAGTACATGTATTATAGCAGTTGTTGTCCAGGGATATTTTGATTGTTTTTAAAAATAGAAGTAAATGAAACCTGGATAGACAGGTAAGCTCATCACTCAGTCCATTGGCGCCATATATGAGAATTTAGAGCCCTGCGATCTGATATTGGCCAACCGGTAAGGCCACTAGAAGTTCCCAGTTTTTTTTATATATTATATAGGTTCTCAGTTCCTTATGAATTGTTATTAATACCTTGTTTTCAATGGAATTTGGTTGATTATTTTTCTAATAGATCTTAAATAAATGAAACCTTTTGAAGACTGTTTTATGCAAAATAGAATTTCCTATTGTAAGTCATTTGTTTGCAAATTGTTTCATTCCTTGTTTAAAATATTGCTTAAAAGTCTATAATACCAGGTCTTCTGCTGTTCAGTTCCCATCTGGCATAGACTTACTATCTCAGTTTGTCTTTTATTTGGACGTCAGAATGCAGCATTAGAAATTAAAGTAGTTATTCCCAACCTTAATATTTTTAAAACGTTCAATATTCGAAAGAAGCGAACCATACTGATGAAATCATTTAAAATTTACGTGAAAGCGTCGCCTGTATGTTAATATCGTGTAACAATTACAATGTTAGTGACTGAGTTCAATAGGTCAATCAGAATAACAGTTCCATTTCAGATCGATAAGTTGGCCCCTTGAATGCCATTGACTCTTTTACTCTTTTAGTTATGGGTATGTTAGTACATTTGTCGTTCACATTGCTATTGTTAGTATATTTCAACTAGTGGATGGGAAGAGGATAACCAATAAAACTGCTGAGTAAAATATTTCACGTTTGCTAATACCTTTCTTGCAAACTCCCATCTTCAGTGACTGCTCCAACATAACAATACACTACAAAACGCTGACAAAAAAGAGGGTTTGAATTCTAAGGACACGTTCTTCACATCACACTCGCTGTTGTTCTTATTGTCTCTGTATCTCTCAAAGTGTTAAAGTGAATGAAGGTGCCACGATATTTAAAGACAAGTTGATGAATTATATGTCTTTTAATCAAAATTGGATGAATACCTCTTCAGTTGCAGACGGTGCTGATGATTGTTTTCCAAAATGAATATTAATGCTCGCACCACTCTGAACTTGATTTAAAAGGCAAAGGGACTACCAAACAGATTTTATAATATATCAAAGACACAATGCACACATTTGTATTCTTGACTGTACCAAGAGAAGGGGACTCATCCGCTAACTCTTATTACCATTTATGATTGATTCCTTCAACTTTTATTTCACTTCTTGGTACGGTTTTGATAATGTCTATGTGGATTGTTCTTGCAACCACCATCGAACATCATGGAGACGTTTAAGTTGGATTTGGCTAGGCTGCTCTAGTTTACTTTTAAGTTTGGGCCATATTTTCAAGCAATCCGGATATTTATAGTCCCATCTAAATTCATCACCAGATTCGAAATCTAGTAATACTAAGAAGTTTGGCCATATTGTTTACATTTTATCCGGTCTTTGTCAGTCTTCGCTGCAATCTCTGACAGTTTCGGAATTTTTCTTAGTTCTTTTAGTCTAGGCCATAGTTTTAATAAAATATTCCAGATGTGTTGTAGTCTCTGTGACAATTTCCTAAATGTATAAATTTAGCATTACTTTTAGTAAAGACCATTTGAGTGTTATTATGAGTTGGGTCTCTTGACTACATCTATTTATAACATCAATATAAGATAATATTAAAGGCAACATTCTGTCCAATGATTTTCCTTCCCCTGTTTGGTTTCGTCAGTAGGAGTGCGTGTTGATCAGTAGATGTAGGTTCTGTCAATAATACTGTATTGATTAGTTAGTAAGAGTGAGTGCTTGTTAGTCGGTGTGAGTGTTGTTAGGTAAAACGATGTGTTGGTCTATAGGTGTGGGTGACGGTCAGCAGGTGTGAATGCTGGTCAGAAGGTATCAGTGTTGGTCAATAACACTGTTTATTGGTTAATACGAATGGGTGCATTTCAGTAGGCGTGGGTTCTGGTCAGCTACATGGTCTCTGGTTTTTACATTTAATTTTCCCATGACGCTAGAGTGCCATTTTAATGTTCACCCTTTAGACAAAATATGATTGCTTTGATTCCAGCGTGCCAAATCTTCTAATGTCGGCTGTAATGTTTACACACGATGCCCGCAATATAACCACTCGTGATCAAGTAAATGCTTACAAAATTTAAAATTATGATTTAAGGGACTGGATTCTCAGTAGTATATGATACGTCCTTGTGTCTGCCTTCTGCATAATTTATGAGTGAAACAATGTAATTTTTCTTTTTCTTCTCCTTCTTCTTCGTCTTCTTGTTATTATTTACATTATTAAATATATTATCACTAGAATTAAACGAGAGTGATGATTTGCACAACAGTTCACCTCGGCCTAAAAACAAAGATTGGTATGATAAACAAAATGTGCAGATATATGTTGGAAAAATCCCCATTAATTGTTCACAATTAATAATAACGAATATAAAGAGGATATTACATTAATGCCAGCCATTGCGAGCAAATAACTGAAATTATTCGACGAGTTCATGAATTTCTTTTAAATTGAGCGCAAATGTAAGATTATATGACCAAAACTATCGATTTTATTTAACCTAACATCAGAATAATGAAATCACTTTGAAATTCATTCGGATGCCTCGCTGGTTAAGCCTTTCCGTTGCACGACGTTGTGACGTCATGAGGTGTAATTACACGTGCTGCATCAGAAAAATTATAATCTGAATATATTAACGTAAATAGGCATGTAAGAAAAGTTTACAATAGATTTCTTGAGTAATAATGAGTCTTAAATTTACATATGGTCTTAGTGTGTTGAGATACGTAGACTGTGCCATACCAATCTGACTAAAATCAGATCTCCACTCTCCTACGTGAAGATCGGACAGCGACCGCTTGAGTCATGTCAATGACCCAAGTTATTATCATAATCACTAATTTTATCAGCCAATCAGATGAAGTCTCATATCTTCGCGTTTTGGAGACTGTGCAGTAGGACTGAAGAGCATCGATATGTGTCGAAAGATTTGATTCCCTTTCAAATTTCCGAAAGCTGCATTTCTATGGGTTAAACCAAGGTTACCAAAACATGACTCCTAAGCGGTCGCTGTCAGATCTTCACGTGGATAGTGGAGATCTGATTTTAATCAGGTTGATACCAGAAAGACTCCATTTGCATAGATAATTGCAAAATGTAATTCAACACGAAAATTTAAGAAATTTTACCTTTTTTTTTTGTTTTTACAAATAACGTAGTACAATAATCACGCAAGAGGCATGAAATCTTTCAGATTGCCCTATAGCTCTAGTAACGCAACCAACTATTTCTCTAATTTCTTATTTAATTTACTTTTGTGATTAGTTTTGGGGTTATTCATCAGAAAAACCTAATTTGATACGAAAATAAAGAAAGATGACGTTGATACAATTATTTTTTCTACAAAGTTAACATGAAAACTCTAAGGAGTAAGATACCCCTATATAACTTTTCCGGTATAAAACATGTAGCATTAAGGTGAAGTAAGTTTCCGTCTCTATCACTTACAACATTGCCTTATGGGTTCTATACGTCACCAATTTGTAGCATGTCTTGTTTGGTTACAACACTTTAATGAGATTAAGGTATGTTTCTTTTATCCAATCCCCATTTTATCAGACGACGAAAAGGACTGTCCATTTGACGAACTCGCTAACTGCACATGTGGATATATATCTTGTTATATATTAGACGGAGCTCAGGTCAGAATGAAATAATAATCAGCATGTAGTGAGCATTGCAGAAGTATTCATATCGTGAGAGACTCTTTAAAAAAATGCTTCAGCTTATCCAAACATACCTAAAGCGAAAAGAAAGCTAGACCTATTTCTCGCAAACATCAGCAAAACCTTACCGTGGCAATATTTAGTAACCAAGTCTCGCGATTGTTACCCTAATATTAAAAGGAATATTTAGTTGAACTCACGAGTTAAAATTAAAATGTTTAACTTTGTAAAGGTGGAAAATTCTCGAAGTTAAAAATTACATACATTTTTTTAAATTATCAATAAATATTGGACTTACCAGCTGGACTATATTTACCTCGGTGATTCCATGTCATGAATACTCGATGATATGTTATATATTGGGCAAATTGTACATAATAAAATATAGTCAATATTTACTTTGGGTTTTTGCAACCACATAAATGGATCTGTATTTGCAAAACTACACAATACGTTTTCGGAAGCGTTCCCTGAGCAGTGTTCGATATAGTATAATTCAAATCGATATCATTGTTAAATGCCATCAGTTCAGGAGTATACCTGTTTTGATCATTTACGAAGCGTATCGTTGTATGTATCTATTAGGCTTCATTAGAGTATTGAAAAGAAACCAATATTACATTTTTCCTTTTTCTTTTAGAAAACACCGTGACTTTAAGTTGAATTGCCTTTACACCTTGTCGAAATTCTATACTACAGATATCACGGGGGGGTGGGGGTGTTTGCTCATAAATTCGTTTTAATTGTGTCTAACAAAATATAATTTGACTTAAATGAAGTTGAATAATCACTGTCGTGAAAAACCCAACAGAAAAGTGTGACTTTCTTTGTACTGTCTTTGTGACAATGTTGTTAATAAAACCAACATTCTTGTTCTTGAGTCACAACAGAGTGGCAGCTACTGTAGTATATATTGAATCAATTGGGTTGTCCTTTAATAATTAATACCACTTTTATTTTGCCAATGCTTTGGTCTCTTGGGGACATTAAGCAACTGGATACGGCCTATTGGGTTTTCTAATGTAACCGAGTTCGATTAGGCTTTGTGAAAACTTTCCTGCATGTCAAAATGGCCATTATGCATTTATTGGAAAAGAAAGCCCGTTGACGATCCTTTTATTCATTCTGTCAGAATTCAACATTTGCCACATTTTCACTGTTCCCACTGGGTATTGAACTTTGTGCAAATATTTTGCTGATGGGTTTTACTCTTTGTCCAATGTTCGTGTTTTAATGAGTAACATAAACTATGAGAGAGAGAGAAGCTTTCGCATAATTTCGATATGAAGAAAAAATTAAGTTTTCTGACAAAAACGACAACCGCCCCGTCGTCCCCCCCCCCCCGCACGCTACTGAATGGGGGACAGCTTCGTTTGACATTTTCTGAATTGAAAGCCTCAGTCACAACACTTCGCTCTTTTACTGTTATTCACTGCCCATTGCCATGGTATGCTCAACTAAAATCAAAATATTGACCAAGAATACTAAATGTACCTATTATACGTATAAAGTGCAGCACTTTATACAATATACAGAATGCCAATTGCATGCTGGTAGAGACTAAACAGTCTGAAAAAAAACGTTACTAGCATCTATCAAGTCCCTAGCATGTCGCAGCTCGAATTTTGATGAATCCTGATGCTTTATCTAGAAAAAAGATGGACTAATATGTACGTGTGACTCCTAGATTTTATGATAGCATTTTTTAAAAATAAGTTGTTACGTTGTCTTCAGAATAAATGATCGACTCCAGCAGTGTAGTATGCGATGAGGCTGAATTTTTCTCTACTGCAGATTAAGGAATGAAACAAACAACATAATGAATCATTCCTAAATTATTACGTTTTTTTTCTTATTTTGTTCGATAGAGATGATCTTCACACCAGTTATGTCTAATTTAAACATTCCCGTAATATACACGAATAATGTGCTCCATTAGTCCACATGCATTTATAATAATATGCAAAATAACTCAATCGAGATTATTATATGCAAAGAATATTATCTAGATTCGTAACATCATTTAAATCATTATTTTGAAATATTCTGATCAAACTGTCCGGTTTTACAATAGGTTTCTTAATCGTTTAGTTAAGTCATCTCGAACTGCTTTTGTTCACTATATCTGGCATCAAATTGTGAGAAAGAAGCTCTATTAATGTCAACGAGATAAAGCAAACATAAATATTAAACCTTTTGTGTACCTCTTCAACAACCGAAGAAGCTTCATGCTTAAAGCGACTACACGCAATAGCTCCTTGAAACTGATGATAGCGATTATTATGTATATCTATATTTTGTGTAGCTTTTGTACAGGACTGTCTCTATATTGTGTGTAATTTTTTGTGACTGTAAATTGTAGAGATCGCTTATAAACAATATATTAGCTAGCTATTTTTAATACGGGTATAGGTTCTATTTTATGATATTATTAGTGCATAAGATCTATAAATATGTGTTTACGTTCATTAATAATAATATTGATAATAAACCTACTTACTAGTTTGGTGTTATTTCCCATTGGATGGGTCGGTCAGTTGGTTCTTTTACGACATTGGACTATTGCGAAATGTCACGCGTTGAGTAGGAGAAAAATTGCGTTTTAGGCTCGTATGTGTATATAAAGAGAGAAATGAGCAATTATTTCATTCCTATTTCATATTCTTTTGTTATATGTTCCTTTGTCAATATTAGAATGCCATATTTATTTAATCCTGTGTTTAGATATAATTTGAGAGAAGACATTTGTTTGGATTGCTCATTGGAACTACACAGTTCATATTTGAATAATTTATTATTCTGGGATTGTTGTGAATTTATTCAACGGAGTTCTGGACAATGCCATTGTGATAAATCAGGAATGTTGGCCGGTACATTCAAGGATCTAAAATTCATTTGTAACATTCGATTCTTTTGAACTTGTGCAGAACCTTTTGAGGATTATTTTGGACTTAGGTCATAAGACTATAAGTTCATCTTATATTTTCATTTCATAACTTCCACAATTAAATTTTTTGTTAAGTTTAACAAAACTTGTTGGTTTTGCTTCTTTCTATTACATAGTTTATGATCATAGAGTCCTAACATATAAATGAATTTGGTATTAATATTCTTGTGGGAGCATCACTGTAAAATAAATGCATGCAGGTCATGATTAGAAAAGGCACGAACAATGAAATTACAACGACACAAGGGGGTGATGTTCTCTGTCAGAATTCAAAAGTGTTTCCTCTCGAATAGAAATGATAAAAACATTTTGCTTTGAATATATAACAGAAAAATCAAAACGATTCCTGACAGATTCTCCCGCAGCCTTGCAATCGAATCGAGCAGATTAAGTGAGCAATGTGGCAAGGCGTTCCATCCTCAAACTGTAAGGTGACGTAAGAAAAATTGCAAGAAGTTGATAGCATGAGATTTTTATTTTAACAGGAATAATAAACTTCTCCAATATATGCATCATGTGTACAGCTGTCTGTTTCAGCCTTGCATATGGATACACATGTACATTAAACACTAGATCATATATTCAATTGGTCATCAATGGGAACGGTTGGTACATATTCCAATAAAGCCTGTTTTATTAGATAGGATTAAGAACTTGACTCATTTCTTTTGCACCGATACCGAAAGGTAACTCAGATCAATGTCATTAGTGTTTGTCGTCATGGCTACTGTGTATTGACAACAGCATGTGTAATGCAGAATAATGTTCAAGGGGCATTCTGATCACGATTAAATAAATTACTTACGGAATATTTGTTGCTTTTCATCGATCACACAGCATCTTCTGTTTATTCAGTGGTATCAAAATACTTGACATTATTGGACGTCCTGAAGTACCAAACAACGAAATGTTAAGAGTATCAATAAACGTAATGTTAACAATATCAGTAAATGCAACATTATCAATATCAATAAACGTAATGTTAACAATAACAATAAAAATTATGTTAATGATAACAATACACGTAATGTTAACAATATCAATTAATGTTAACAATATCAATAAACGTAATGTTAACAGCATCAATAAACGCAATGTTAACAATATAAAACCAATTTTCCTTTATCTCTACATTATCTACATTTACCTTATATTTTGACAAACTTAAACAGGCATATGTCTTCTATTGTATGACAAGGAAAGTCAGACATTTAATCACCTTGTTATATAAATGAGTAAAATATAGTTAGATGTTCATTAGGATGAAAAAGTACCTCGACCAGTCAATAAAGATGTCTTAAGATTAAAACCTTTCATATGTAGGCATGTTTGAAAAAGAAACATGATCTTCTGCAAGATGCCCTATTTCATTATCTTGCATTTGCTAACTTTACAAATCAAAATGGTTTCTTAGTGAAAAGAATAACCAAAGCGTTGTGGAATATTCTGACGAAGTTTCTAACAGCTTACTATGTTAATAAGAAATGACAACCTGACACATGATTAGCTTGGGGACATCGACAATATATTCTCCTTTGTTAACGTATTATAGAATGTACATTATTCAATGTTTGGTTTAGCTACCGATTATGTTATCATCTCTAGATTACTCGTTTAAAATGATATAGAGCCTTAGACACGATGGAATCTATTTTATTTACTAAAAAAAAACTCCCCCCAACCCCCCCCCCAAACAAAAACAAAAACAAAAGTAGTATACCAAGTTTTAAGTCTATCAACTTTAATACACGAAAGTTTAGACAGTATACCAAGTTTTAAGTCTATCAACTTTAATACACGAAAGTTTAGACAGTATACCAAGTTTTAAGTCTATCAACTTTAATACACGAAAGTTTAGTGCCTGCAAGAGCAGTCTTGTGCATTTACAACTTAACTAAGGGCATATTTCAACAAACGTATTGATCCTATTATTATATATATTATCTATCTCGGTCAAGGAGAATTCATATTATTATGTATCATCCGTCCTGTTCAAGGATAATTCGTAATATTATATATTATCTGTCTCGGTCAAGGAGAATTCATATTATTATGTATCATCCGTCCTGTTCAAGGATAATTCGTAATATTATATATTATCTGTCTCGGTCAAGGAAAATTCATATTATTATGTATCATCCGTCCTGGTCAAGGATAATTCGTAATATTATATATTATCTGTCTCGGTCAAGGAGAATTCGTATTGTTATATATTATCTGTCGCAGTCAAGTATGATTCGTATTATTATATAATATCTGTTCCGGTCAAGGATAATTCGTATTTTTAAGGCAAGTTTCCTGGAAATTTGAATTTGCCATTGGAAAATCTGTGCTTGCCGTAAATATAATGTCCAAAAATGAGTAAATGAATAAGATAAAATATATGGTATATTTTAAAGTAAGAAAGAGTTGGAATGCATATATAGTTAGAATAAGAAAAGCAAGTATGTAGATGTATGTAGGCAGATAAAGGATAGGTAGAAAAGGGTTTGGAAACGGCTATATTTTTGAGAGAAAGAGAGCGAGCATGAATGGCTGTAATATTGTATTTATACTTACAACTGAAGGATTTTGAACAAAATTTTTTTTTCATTTAACAATTCTCATCTGGTAATCTTTAAACTGTATCAAAATATATCTGTCAATCATACTGCTGAGGATGATTTAAGAGCACTTATTTGTCCATCTACTTGATTGCTAAGCAGTAAGTGTGCATCGGTCTCGTGTAATAATCACTTAAAAAACAGATAATAAACAGCGCTTGTGGGTGCTACAATTTTGTAACAAATCACGCTTTGAACGAAGTCCTCCGGTGGTTAATCGTTAGAGACGAGTGCTTTTTATTTCGAAACACACCTGTCAAAGAAATGTCATGTGCTGTATTATTAACAATTAACACCTATTCACTCTAAAATCGGCATCAAAGCAGTCTTTGAAAAGCAGATTGTTTAGAGTGGGTAATCTGACAAAATGCCTGAGGCTAACTTAGGATCTGAAAGTTGATAAGTTGAAGACTCTCAGATATGTATAAATATTACGATTTAACTGCTAACACACACACACACACACACACACACACACACACACACACGTGTGTATATATATATATATATATATATATATATATATATATATATATATATATATATATATATATATATATATATATATGTCAAAACTTGATTTGAAAAATGTTAAAATTCACATTATCACGTCTGCACGAGAAAGTGCGAGACTGACCTTGACACTGACTACGGAAAGGAAATAACACGTACAGTAAATAAAAGAAACTGTCACTGGCTATGTAGAAGAATGTGCTACATATATATGCTAAATACAAGTCCAGATACAATCATAGCGGCGAGATTGCAGGATATAAAACTTGCAGAACACAAAGCATCACGAACTGAACATAGCCCTTGTCGGTAAAATAGCTCGTAGACCTACAGAGCTAATGTTTAATGTATTTTGCCTAGACTACCGATATTAAATAAAACTGCTTGTATCTTGTATACCTCTCTCAAGTTTTTGGTCTTGCACGTGGGCAAGTGTCTTAAAAAATTGAGCATGCCAGAATCAAATTTGAACTTCTTCCGAGAGTCGGTCAAGTGGATTTGTAAATCCCTGAAATTATATATTACCTGTCACTGTCAAGCATAACTAGGATTATATATGAACTGTCCCAGTCAAGGAAAATTCGTATTATTGTATATTATCTGTCTCTGTCGAGCATAACTAGTATTATATATGAACTGTCCCAGTCAAGGAAAATTCGTATTATTATATATTATCTGTCTCTGTCGAGCATAACTAGTATTATATATGAACTGTCCCAGTCAAGGAAAATTCGTATTATTGTATATTATCTGTCTCTGTCGAGCATAACTAGTATTATATATGAACTGTCCCAGTCAAGGAAAATTCGTATTATTATATATTATCTGTCTCTGTTAAGCCAAATTCAAATTATTAAATATTAATTGTCCCAGTCAAAGATAGTTCGCATCATGATATATCACCTGTCCCGGTCAATGAGAATTCGTATTGTTATATATTATCTGCGGTATTATTAATGTTTATCTGCTTTAGTCAAGCAGAATTTCACGTAAATGTACAAAGCAAAATCTCTTGGTACTAAGATGTTTGGGGGATATACGGTATATATTCCGTGTGCGTGTTAAGGCTATTGAGGCTAATATGATGTTATTATGCGTCTTGGAACCGGATGATTAGGTTTATACCAGTTTGTTGTTGATCTACCATAGGAAGGAGTAAATCGGTAATTTGGGGGTCCTTGTGAAAAGCGTCGCAGGCCTAAATAAATTGACTTGATAGTGTTATGTATATCTATAGCTCCTGGTACACGATTTTTTTTTCTTCTAATTTGTGTAATTTTTATTCGTGGCTGTAAATTGTGGTGATTATATTTGGCTAGATTTTGCCTAAGTGACT
The DNA here is from genome assembly GCA_016617855.1 of Megalonaias nervosa. Lineage (NCBI taxonomy): Eukaryota > Metazoa > Mollusca > Bivalvia > Unionida > Unionidae > Megalonaias > Megalonaias nervosa. The sequence continues at coordinate 26,665 of JAECUM010025189.1, read as the reverse complement.
AGGGTCTGTTTTACGAATATTAAGAGCTTAAAACTGCATAAGATCAATAAATATATGCTTATCTACGTGTTGACAATTACTAATAACAGAACTATTAGTAAACATGTTTACGATATTTGGCCGTTTTTCCATTGGATAGATCGATCAGGTGGTATCTTAAAAGAATTAAGTTAATTCCTATTGGATGAGTTAGGTCACATGAGTATTATTTTTAAATATTACATTGTGTAGTACGATCTGTCTCGTGGGGTATATTGCAATATATAGTCGTAATAGACTCTTGAATGTATATATAATGAGAGAACTGAGCAATCAGATTCATTTGTATTTTGGAGTCATTCTTATTTCTTGTCTTCCTGTTGTAACATCAATGTCTGCAGACGTATTTTATTTTGAGCTTAGATATTATTGAGAGGAAAAACATTTTTTGGACAGTTCTGTGCAAATAGAAAGTACTCATGCTTTGGACTATAATATCATTTTGGAATTATTGTGAATTGTAATATTTTTCAGATTCTAAAGTTCCGGACAACGCCACTTTGACAACGTCACGATTCTTTGCGGGCTAGTACATTTTCGACTCTGAAGTTTATACGGAATATTTCATTCTTTTGGACTTTAATATAATTATTTCAAGATTATTTTGGATTTACTTCATAATATTATACGTTCCTGTCATATTTTCATTTACAACTTTGATAATTAAATTTTTTGTTAAGTTTTACAAAACTTGTTGCTTTTGCTTCTTTCTGTTACTTAGTTTATGACCATAGAGTCGTAACAGTAGATAAAATGATTAAAATCTTTTTTCTCTAAGGATTTTAAATGTTAAGTATGATGTCTTTGTGTCTTTAGGTCAATATGTTAGTTGTATACGCTTTCTTTGCGAAATTGATCCACTGTTCTTTGAATGTTTCCTCCTTGAATCCATGTGTTGTTGTTTTTTTTTTTGTTGTTTTTTTTCACTATGTTTTATCATTTTTCACATGCGTCTTCGTTTTCACAAATATCTTACAGTCTTGGATCCGCAAAATTCTTGGATGCTTCAACCACTTTGAAGAAGACTAGCAATTACTATATGGCCTCTCTTAGTTTCCTTTCTTCTTGCGTAAAAAATAAGTTTCGTTCTGCAGATGAACCTTTTCACACTTTGAATTCTTTCAGAATAATAACCATCATATTTTCTGCTTCTCTTCTGTTTCAGTTAAATGACATATTTATGTTGATTGTTTGTGTGTCTGTTTCCTCAATGACTATTACTTGGTGTCTTTGTTCAGCAGTGGATTATAGCGCTTGTCGTAAAAATTTGCCAGGAATTGCCATTTGGCTGTATAATTCCTTCTTTTCACCAGCATAATAAGCTAAGAAAGTTACTTCAACATTTCGTCATTATAGAGCTAGGCACGGACATTTTATTTTTTGAAAATTTTGTTTCATTCTATGCCTACTTCATGATAATAGAATGCATTCTCTTCATATTTCGGCAGATGGTTATTTAAATGAAATCGATATTGTGTATGATTTATGTTATATTCGTGTCTGACAATGTATTTACTAAAGCTGCGAAGATTTGAACCCGGGTCAGCGGGTTACGGAATCCATCGTCTTGCTTGTACACACCAACCCCTATATACCATGACCATGCACGCATCACGAAAAAATGACGCACCCGCATATCATTCCAGTTATTAATTCTTATCTAAGTACAAAGTATGCTCGTGTATCTGCTACACATGAATGCATAATTTTTTTGTGATGTGTAGCCGGACGATGTTTATTTATTAAATCAAAATATATTTCAGCGGCATCATTGGCAAAGATGTCCGAATTAATTTAAGAAAAAGCTTATGTCCAGTATTTTATATGTCATTGTAATAAAATTAAGTTATATTTTTTTTTTATTGCGCAGGAAGTCTAATTTAGAGCGATTCTAGATCCTAAATATAGTCCTTACTGAACTGAGAAAGTAGAAATACAGCACTTACTTAGCGTAATAAGGGAGCGCAGTTGGGACTGGCATAGCTTCACTTTTCATTTTTTGCTTTTATTTGCTTGCTAGGTTGGGTGGGTGGTTCATACCGTTTTAAACTCAATATTTTTTTAGCTTATGTTGATAAATGAGAAATCGTAATGAAGAAATACACTTTTATATACTTATATTAATTTAATGAAACTTAGGCAACATAAATTTGGTGATGGTTACAGCCTGTGTGCAGGTATAAGATGAGTATATACTTATTGACCTTATAATTGATGTTAGCGTTCATGTTTATCTTTAAGACTTAGCTGCTCATTTTTGTAGCTATTGAATAGCAAGGACGGGAACATATACACCCCACCCACCCCCAAAAAAATCCCGCACCTGGCCCCGGAGTATTAAACCTCATAATCCGACAAGTTCTTGTATTACATGCATATTCCGGTATTGACTAACCTTAACGAAATTTACATGTGGCAATTCCGGTGTTGAGGTACAGTGTTATAATTTTATATTTCTATCTGGATTAATTTCATATCGTTTGATGTTAAGGTAAAACAAGACAAAACATACGAGCCGTATATTAAATGTTAAAAAATTTTCTTTATGGTCTACAATTGCGCTTGATTGGAGAAAAACACATGATAATAGAAAACATTGTAAATATAGCCCAGTGGTGTATGAAACCCTAAATAATTTACATGGGAAGTAAATAAATAGAAAATAAGCTGGTCCGGTCATGGAGATATTTAAGTTATGTGCTAATTCTGTAAAAGAAGATGCGGTGATCATACCATGAACTATCCTTTCTGGACAAGATATGTTCCATGTGTGATTGAGATATACATAAAACCTTCCAAGACAAGGCACATTACATGTGTGATTGAAGCACGTATACAAGTGGAATGGAGCTGTCGGTTTTCCCCACTGGCCTACTTTGCGGCCTTTCTACCCGTTCTCGTCTCTACCCACCATGACCATTTAGCCCCTGTGTGAGCGTTGTCTGTTGTTCACTTTAATTTGGACCATACACAGGCAAGCAGACACGTGACGCGAGTGATTCGGTCATGATGGGTAGAGCACAAAAAGTGGATGAAATTCACGAGAGGACGTTTAGCATCATTGCGTACATGCGACAGTCGCCTCACAATACTGATGTTGCTGTCGTACTCGATGATGACTCATTTGCGCTTATTGAGGCGGATCTGCTTCTAAAAGATGTTTTACTCAACACCGCAGAAGGATTTCGCTGTGGATACCCTGAGACAGGCGTAGTTATTTATCTTGCAATGGCTGATTTACAGCTTCGTGATTGCGACAGAGAGTATGCGTGGGTGTGCTACTAACAACACATAACAGAAAATTTAGCACTGTTTTCGCCAATTAGATAAACGCTTGCATATATGTAAATAAGAAGCTCCACGGGATTGTGACGCAACAAATGCGAAGCTACCTGCTATGGAAAATACAAACCCTGTGGCAGAACATGCCATTATGAGTATTGTTGGGCACACACGCAGATATTATTAGGGGCTCGACCCTGCTTGAAATGTGACATCGGAGTGAAATCACATAGCCTTGTGGATCTGTTCGTGAGTATTATAAAGCGCGGGAAAAAAATCAAAATCGCAAACACCTGTGGCTGTACAAGCACAAGCAGATACCACAAAAAAGAAGAAAAAACCCAAACAAAACAAAACAATAAAAAAGATATAAACGAAATAGTCACTAGGATTGAAGCGATTGCAGTTTCTCATCCTGACAAACTACCAAATATCAAACAATCCATCGACAAATTTCTCAATCAGGAAGATTCTTCATCCTCCCCTTAGTATAAACATGCCTATAGTGGCATACATAAACCAAGTCGTACGAAATCACGAGCTATACTTGAATTATTGAGACCCATATTTGTGCTGAATCCACAACCATCACCACCACCACCATCGATTGTCACTGCCACTGCAGCAGCAACAGCAATAAAAACCAACAAAACAACGGTAAAAAGAACTAGACATTTTGCGCGTGAGCACAATATCCGAATACCTAGAGGCGCAAGAAAAGCCGACATCATTGCTGTAGTAGACGAGTATGAGCAAAATCGTCGTCGTTGTCTCGTCTCGGTTATCGCTACTGAGGCGGTTAAGTATCTTCGTACAAAAACACAGCAATCACAAGTGCTCGAATTCAATTTCAGAAACATAGTGGTGAGTTGGAAACTCTCGTGGCCATTATTCCACCCACCTACACACCAGGCAAAGACGCTCGACAACTATTGACAAATATGATTCCCGAAATCTTAGCGCTGTTAAAAAATTTTTGTCACTCTAGGGTCAAAGCAGACATTGTCCTCAGCGCTCATTTGGTTATGCTACTTAACCGTGAAAAAAATGGATTTAAAACTAATACTCCGTGGATTTAAAGCGGTGCTCGAGTACCTGAATCGCAAGTACAGTAGCGCCATCAAGAATGAGTGACAGAGGAATTAAGAAGATTCTCGAAACGCTGTAGAAATGCACCAATACATGATCGGGATGGACAATCGAAAGATGTGCCCAAGTTGAGGTTCATCTCGCTGTATCGCCAGTTTCGTTGATTCAGTTACATAACAACACCAAACTGGGTCCCGCCAAGGGCAGTTATCAATGTGTAAAACATGTTTTGAATGGGCAATTGTTTCAGCGCTACATCGGGCTGATAATCAACACAATATGCCTCGAAAATAATGGCAACATTTGGGCGAACTCAATTCTGGTGATATCGAGTTTCCTGTGCAGATTACCAAAGCCACACAGCGAAGAAATTTGAAACACTTAACCCAGATATCGCTGTTAATGTATTCACGTATGACAAAGACTTTTATCCGCAAGCCTTATCTCCCCATGGTCAGCACAAACGAATTTCGATTGATTTGTTGTTGCTGAGTGAAATGAAAGAAACAGAATTGGTATTGCCTTATGTATGGATAAAGAGTCTTTCTCGGCTACTTAACCAACATATTAAGCACAAACATAAAACTTTCTGTGCAGACGTTGTATGCATGTATTTAACACCCAACCAGCCACGACTTTTACTACGGTGGTATCAGTGAAAAACTACAGCTCACAATCATGCTTGAGCCTGGTAAAAACACTGTCAAATTTACTGCATTACAATGAAAGACGAAAGTCCCGTATATCATCTACGCGAATTTTGAATGCGTAAAGGTTTCAGTGAAAAGCTCTTCTTTCACAGACGCGAATGCGTTTAGTTCTGCTAACAAAGACACAGATGCGCCTAATATCGATCAAACAGTGCAAACAAGTCGCAGAACAAATCCCATGCGGGGTTTGCTATGTAGTAGTTCGATGTAAATGGTAAATCAGAGCTGCCAGTCCTTTATCGTGCTCAGGGTGCCCCAGACACAGTTGATGTGTTTCTCAGAGCAAAAGAAATTACAGCTTAATTGATTCGGCAGCAGCCATACCCACTAGCAGACATAATTATGACGGGTGAAAACATTCGTGAGTTCTCCACAGCTACTCACGGCTTTATGTTTGAAAAAGCTTTCACTGACAAAAAGCAAAGGCCTTCAACTGACAACAAGCAAAACCTGTTCAGCGATTAAGATAAAAGTCCTGGTTGCAAAGTTCGTGATCACTATCACATCACTGGTGAAGACAGAGGTGTCGCACACAATGCATGCAATCTGCAGTTACGAATTTATCCCAACAAAAGCAAATTTCCTGTGGTGTTTCATAACCTGCGTGGATACGATGGCCATGTGATAATTCAAGCAGTAGCCACGGTATAAGACTTACCGAAAAGCGTGATCCCCATCAACATGGAAACTTACATGACGTTTTGGCTGGGACAATTGCAGTTTATTGAATCGATACAGTTAATAAATTCGTCCTTGAAGAAGTTAGTGAATAATCTGACGGCGGAGAACTTCAAAATCAATGCGAGCTTGATCACGAGGAAACGCGCGTATCCCTACGAGTACATGTACGACTGGAACAAATTTGCTGACAGTTGCCACCGATCGAGGCGTTTATCCATTGCCGTCACGTGAAGGTATTTAAGCCGACGACTATAAACATGCAAAGAAAGTTTGGTCTGCGTTCGAATGCAAAAACCTCGTTGACTGTCACAACCTATCTATCTATCTATATATATATATATATATATATATATATATATATATATATATATATATATATATATGCACTGATGTGTTGTTGCTCGCTGATATGTTTGAGGCAATTCGTGACACTTCCATGCACGCGTACAAGCTCGATGCTGAGCATTACTTTTCGTCTCCGGGTATGGGCTGAGATACATTATTGTCGAAGACCAAATTCGAGCTCGAATTGCTCACCGACATTGACCAGAATATGTTTATGGAGCGATCATTTCGTGGCTGAATATCCACGTCAAGTCACAGATAGACTCGTGCCAACAACCCCAACATATCCGGGTATAACACCGCTGGACCAACAGTTACAGTACGTATCTCGATAGCAATAATTTGTATGCGTAGGCCATGATGCAACTACTTCTGGTTGGTGAGTTTTAGTTGATCGATCCTGCGCACGTTGATCTACAAAAAGACGTGCACGAACATAATATCCACGTTGATCACGGATACTTCTTCGAAGTCGACCTGGAATATCCCGAGCATTTACACCAGGCACACAACAATTCTCCACCGGCACCAGGAGCGTTTTCAGTGCCCGGTACGTGGTTGTCCCCGTATGAGTACACGATCATTCATGAGTCTGGCAGTAAATACACCGAATACACCAAGCTGGTACCGAGTCTTCGGACCAAAGACAATTATGCACTGCACGTGCGAAATCTGTAGTTGTACTTGAGACTGGGTATGCGTGTCACCAAGGTCAGTCGAGTGCTCAAATTTCGACTGCAAGCTCGGATGGCTCCGTATGTTCAGATGAATATGGACCTACGCACAGAAGCCACCAACAAATTTGAAAAGGACTTTTTCAAGTTCATGTTTGGAAAAACAATGGAGAATCTACACAAACGAATTCGAGTCGAACTTGTCCGTGCCAATGAGCAATACAGACTTCAAAGGCTCACTTCGGACCAGGCCTTTTAGTCCAGAATAAAATCTTTGATGGTGGATTTGTTGCCGTTCACAGTAAAAACAAAATTTAAACTGACAAAACGAATCTATTTCGGTACGACTGTGCTGGACTTAAAGAAGCAGTCGTGTACAAATTTTACTATGACAAGATCAAACCGTTTTATAAGGATCGAGTCAAGATGCTGTACACCGGCACTGACGCATATCAACACCGATGATGTGTACATGACCTTGTACAATCAAGTTTGGTGAAATAATTTGATACCGGTGATTATCCAAAGAGCCTCTGTTGTTTAGTGCCGCCAAAATGTACTCGATTGTGGTTGGACCCAAAACAATAAAAAAGCCAAAGGACACCTCGAGTGATTGTGCAGAAAGATCTCAAACACGAAATGTATCTGCAATGTCTTCGAGACGGTCATCAGTTCGAACACACGACAAATATAATCCTATCCAACAACCATCAAATGGGTGTATACCGATGCAACAAAGTGAGTTTGTCCCCGCTGGATAACAAGTGAAGGATACTACGGATGGATTCACCACTTACGCGTTTGGACATCGTGCTATTGCGCTCGGCACTGGTTAACGTGTCAACACAAATTCTGGTGGCAATTCCATTTTTGTTGGAAAGACTTGAAATTTTTTCTGCACTAATACACGTCTGGGAGGATTTTGGTCTATCAGGTGATGATGGCCCAATCAGTAACGGGGTGGTTGTTTTGGTGTATCAATCCGTTCCGCAATGGTGCATACATCAACGGACCATACTGGGTGAGTGGCTCGACATTGTTATCCTCCTTCCGACTCTCCAGGTGCAATACAGATACCGAACAAACTTGTCTCCAAGTGGTTGTAATGGTGCTGTGAAATAATTTTCTAAGTAGCAGCAACGGTCTTTTTGTCGAATCGCATTTGCTGGTTTTAATCATAAATACGCCCGATTATATCTGCAACATTGGCAGATTCTTCTGATGTCAACGGTTCCGCATCTTTGTATCTGCTGGCCACATCGATAGTCGTCAGCTCGTATTTATAAGTGTTTTATCGGCCTTGTCGATCATGGAAACAACTGTGTGAAAGAAAAAAACAAATCTGCTTGATGGACTTCATTAGGTGTTTGGACATCAAACCAACCACGTGAAACCTTTCTTGGTACTGGCAAATAAATTTGCCAGAGCGCTTGTTTGGCCAGCTATGCTCTAGCAATCCCATGAGTGATCTTGGCTGCACTGGCTAACTGTTCAATGGCTGCTTGACCTCTCCAATACCCACGTGGATTGTAGTATATCTTGGATAAAGTTCGGCTGTTTGTGTCCATTGATTGTTTTGTTTATTGATATCGGTATAAATGTACTTTTAATGAGTTCCTCGGGAGGTAGAGCTGAGTGGACTTTGTCCACCAAGCGTAATCTTGGCTTTCATACCTCCATTGACGACCCATTGTGCAATTCGTTCTCTCAAAGTTAGATTAATCAAATTCAAGTCATGGAACAGATCCACCTCGGAACGTGGACGTCTACGGATATCTTTTCATACTTGGTATGCAAGGTCATGTCGGCAACAAGCAAACAAGCATCATCATCGCGATTGATAGATGCTTCGCCGGGCATTGGTTGGTTATCAGAATCGAGTCCACAATAATTGTATCCAGGAAGATGCTTTCCGCATAGATATTTACCCAATGGTGTCCCTGATAACTTTATTAACGCAGTGGCGATGTCAAAGCCGGCCGGTTACTTTTTTTTTTTTAAAAGTGTGCAGCTTTCCTAATAAACGTAAACATTTTTGCTCCACATCAAGCACAAATTCCAGTAAACGCTGCCCGTCCATTACGTGATTTAACTACAGACAATTGTTCTTTCGCGTCCGTAAAAGAAAATTCGCAGTTGATTTTGGTAACAGCAAAAACCACTTTCCAGTATCGATTTCTCTGCACGAGCAACACCTAAACCGGTCAAACATGGTGAACAATCCGTGTTTCTAAACTCATTTCGGGTACTCATCATTGTCCCTGCTGGATTCGGTAAAACTCAGTTGGTTTTGAATATGATTTTACGATGGATAATATTGGATCGTTTGCACGTGATTGCATCGTCTGATGATGATCAACTGTGTTATAATATGCTCAAAGATGTCAAAAACGCATTAAGAAGTGGTAACAACACCAAGACTACTTTGTCTTGGAAATATCCATTGGACATTGTCCGCCGCCGACCATTTGTGGGATGAATTTCTTGATATGTTTTCGCGGATTACTTCGGACCATACCGTTTTCTCACAATTGATTTGACCGGTGGGCCACGCAAGTATCGTGATGGTTTGAACGCTGACGCATATTGCAAGGATGCGTCCGGCAGCGATGTCATAGAAAAGTACGGAAAGTGATTCGGTGAGGCTACTCGTGAACACGAAGAATTAATTCAAAAATTAATCGAAGGCCACAAAAAGAATCAAAGATATGCTACAGTCACGGCAGACTGCGCCACGGAATATCACAGCGGAGGTTGAACAAATATTTGCGCCGCTGATGAAACCCACAGAGGCCGCCAGAGCAACCGAACAACAGGTGGCAGCGCTAACCGGAACAGAAGCAGCCCTTGGTCCAATTCGTAAGATAGCTAAACTCACCAAGGTTATCAAAAAAACCACACGAACAACTGCAGAGACGATTGCGCATTTGCCAGAGGCGATTGAGAACGTCAAAGCAGACGTTGATGAACGTGGAGAAGCCCAGGGTATACACGCCAAACGCACCGGTGAACTTGATGAAGTCGTTATAGAGGCACTTGCCAAAAAACCAGTCATGACCTGACTACAAGTCAGAGTTGCCAACACCGCCTCAGTTCTTTAACAAAGTAACTCGCGTGGCAATTTGTGAAAATCCTATGCGTGTCGCTCTTAGCGGACCTCCCAACTCGAAAGACTACATGATAAAAATTATATCAAAGACAGATGATAAATACATGAATGTTGGATGACCTAAAATGGTATTTAGGGAGTTTATGTCGAAAAAAACAATGTGCTTGTACTCGGTAGGATTATTTAAGCAAGCGCATGGTGCATTTATAGAAGGAAAAACTGAAGAAGGTGAAGCGGTATGGAAATATTTTTTACAATTCCGACCAGTGCAACTACAACCAAAACCACACGCGGTAAAACAAAGTCCTTTGTCGCGAATACCACTCGTCCACTCACACAAGAAGAAGAAGAAGAAGAAGAAGAAGAAGAAGAAGAAGAAGAAGAAGAAGAAGAAAAGGAAGAAAAAGAAACAAAATTATTTCGCGAAAGAGCAGCATATTGTGAAAAATTTGAGGAGTGGGTAGAAGAAAACTATTCCATACTTCCATCAGTTTTCTCAAGGGAAGAACGTAAAGAATGGATAAAGAGCAATGGAAAAGCTTAAAGAATCTCAGGCAAAGGAAGGAAGCGGTCTAGGTGTTGAACTGTGTGACCATAACGATCCCGCGGATCTATTAGAAATACTTGAGGGATTAGTTCGTGCGGGCAACTACGCAAACGAAAAACATTCATAGTCTTATCATCACACGCTGCACCCAGTGCTAAAAACGTTACAACGCTAGTCGTAGTGTTAAACGTGACACTGCGGATCGATTAAAACAGCTGGGTTTGCAGACATTTCAATCGCTCTGAGATCAATTACGACGATTTGTAACATGAGCACCATCAACAAAAAGTTACATTGCCATCGACAAAATCAATGCCTCCTGCAGTTAGTACATCATGAACGAAACGCTAAACAATGATTGTTAGATTCAGCGATTGTAAATCTATCAATGGGGAGTGTATATGCAAGGCATTAAGAAAATAAATATTGTATAAATCATGGCTCTGTTCAAATAGGTATTTCATGCAGCATTTGACATGGGAGCGCCTCTGTTAATGGATCAAAGCAAGAGAAAAAATTTCATTATTACTCATATCCAGCCAGAGACCCTAATCATTTAAATATAAAATTACAAATGCAAGATACATCTAGATTTTTCCTTCCGTGTAAAGGATTTTTGGAAGTGGATGGAAAACTAGTACACGATAACAATGCCAATTACGATGCTAATAACCTAGTGGGATTTATTAACAATGGTATCGTGGCGTTGTTTAACAGTGCACGTTGCTCCATCGATGGAAAGGAAATCGAATCCATTTTAGACAATTTTGATGTGGCCACAACGATTTTCAGACTCGCCCGAAATAACGTTGATTACACGAGAACAGCTGGCCCAACCGTGATGTTTGTCAAATATGTAACTGATCATGCAGATCATCGACCAGACACTGTTGGACGAAAACCATTTTATTAAAATTTACCAACGCAAACACATTTGGATGGTCCCATATGCGGTCATCATGTCATTGAAGCGTTGCCTGCACTGGCAAATATGGAATCAGAGACAGTGGCCTTTCGGTCACATTTATCAAAAACTATGTTGATACTGCTAATAATGCTATAAGACAATACGTGCAAGAAGAAATCGCTCATGTGCTCGCACCATCACGCGTAGTAACGTCTTGGAGTGCAATTGCAGGAATGTTAATCAAAGGAAAGGACAAACACTGCCTTATTAAGCTTATCAAATGGTCGACTTATTTTAAGCTCTCTTGATGAAAATGGCTTTGATAGATCTAAACGTCACATCTTAAAGATGCGCGAGAAAAGATCGTACTTGTTTATCATAACTAGATGTAATGGTGGGTGGGGTAGAATGGCAATGTTGATAAATAATCAGTGACACATCTTGGATTTTTGTCACCTATATCACGTATCGACAACTCTGGTCATGCTATAGATTTTCTTGACATATACAGTTTCAAAATCATTAGTCGCCGGAGATAAAATTCAGTTCGAAGCACTCGACGTTCATCCAGAAGGATACTTAAACATCTTTGGCGTTTCTGTTTAAGATTAGATTGTATCATTATTAGATGCATAATGGAATCTGACCGAGGTGATGAGGTTGCGGACTCTACGATAGGGTGTTGGATTAGCTGGCAGCAGATGCTAACATCGATAACAAATTCGTTCCACTTGTCAATGAATATCTGCTTCAAAATGGTGCCACCAATCCCTCGTATGAACTGACATATAATTTTGTTGAGAGACAAATAGGAATTGCAATTTGGAATCACCCTGATTTTCCACTATTAACTCGAGGCCAGCTTGGAATCATCGCATAGGCAAACGCCCAAAAGGTGACTTCAGCACCATATACATAAACACTCCGGGATTGTCTCTATAACAGCAATGTGGTATTGTCCGCTGTATCCAACCCGGTTACATTTATCAATGAATATTTTACACCAACATTGACTCATCTGAGACAAAAACTAGCTCGCCTGTTACTTAACAAGGACGCACTTATTCGGGTAACAGTTATTGGGCAAAGATGATCGTTAGATGTAAAAAGTTCTGGCGTAATCGGTGTGTTTTGTATGAGATGGTGCCAAACCACCAGAACGCTGAATCGCCGGAGATTTAACTATTCTCGGGGCTGATGCTGTTTTCTTAATATTGTATGACAATTGTGCTATTAAAAAGGGTAATTGGTTAGAAATGCGTGTGCATATTGCGCCTGCACATGATGATGAGACCAGACAAGGTCTGCCTGTCGCGCAATTGAAATACGCATTTGTATTGTTAATAGAAGAACTATGACAGACCCTCGGTCTTATCGACGTAAAAAAAATAATCAAAGCGGAACAAAAGTTACGAAAGGAAATTACCAAGAGAACTGAGCTGACTGTGAAATATAAACGCGCATGTCTGGTCGCAGATGCCATTTGCGGTCTTGCTGTAGCAGCAACTGTTTGTCTTGGTGTGACTGCAATCACGACCACAACAACCATCGTAGGTGCACCAATCAATATTATTGTCGGAGCTATATCAATAGTAACTGGTGTCTCTGGTGGTGCGAGCAAATTAATTTCAGTGCGACTATATTCCCGAGTACGCGTCTTTTCCGAATTGCTTGCGGTCACACCGATCAATGTAAAAAAATCAGTAAATTGTATTGGTTGCAATCGAGGATAAAATAATTAGTGTGATCGAGTTTGAGATTGTGCTGGCAGAAATGGAAAATCAGAGACAGTCTCGACCACAAATAAGAAACAGCGCGGATTTATAAACAGAAAAAAGTCAAATAAAAAACAATCTTCACGTAGCGCGTATATTGATCACTATCATAGACTTGCCTATTTGAGTACATTATTGTCAGCGGAATGTGTTTTGTCGTTATTACAATCACTGCAGAGTAGAGTGAAACTGGGACTGTTTGTCCCAATGGCCCTCTTTACCGGCATTTCCATCGGGATGAGACTGTACTCACCATGACTAGACCATTCGCGTCTCGCGTCTGCTTGTCCGTGTACAGTCGATCTTAAAGGTGAACATCAGACAACGATTGCATAGGGGCTAAATGGTCATGGTGCGTAGGGACGAGGACGGGAAAGGCCGCAAAGTATGCCAGTGGGGCAAAATCGGCAGCCTCGTATTACTTATATAGAACCTTCTAATACAAGGTATATTTAATGAGTGAAAGAGACACATAAACAAAACCTTCCAATACATGGATCCATCGTGCTTAAAACCACAACCAAATAAATATGGAAGCAGTTTCTACACGACGTAGAAATTAAAAAACAATAAATGTTGACACCTTCTTTACGACAGGCAGAAAAACACTAAAGCATGTTTGTCAAACAAACATAGGATCTTTATCTGACGTTTAAATAGTATTAGGATTAAATGATGTTTTTGAATTTCTTAACACTATTGCATGTTGTATAACAAATTGTTGTAAAATCGATATTCAGTACAAATAAATTAGTTTGAAATTTACTTTTCTTGTAACTGTAGAAATCTCTTTGTCACAATTTCCACAGAATTTATTTTCTGGCTATTTTCCTTAAACCTTCATATTACTTCATTACGATAGGAGTATAATTTCATTAAATTAACGCGCTGCTTGCATCTCTATTATTGTGTATTTTTCCATCCGTTGGCTGACGTATCCTTTCCATATATTGTAACATCTGATAATGACCATTTATTTCCATTTATTTGAATGTCTTGCAGTTGAATCAAAGAGTGTAGTTACACTCTAAGATCGTTATGGCAAACACACCAGTTAAAGCAGTCAAATATTCTATTGATTGTGGTTTAATGAGACTCGTTAATGGCGTATACTGGCAAGATACAAAACATGTTTTCGTCTGTAATACTGAAAACGTTGGCTCCTATAAAAATATCACTATTTACTTGTAAATAATTGAGCATCACCATTAAATTTTTCCCTTGCTGCTGATGATGGAAATTTTATTCTCGTCCGAACATATGTTGCAATACTGGCAGGCATACTGAAATCTTTAAAGTGGGATTAATTTCTTACACAATATGCGACAATGACAAAATTAGTCTTTGATTATGATTCTCTGTATTTTGTTCTGGTTGATTCTATACATTTGGGAGTGGACCGCTCCTGTGGCCTAGTGGTTAGAGCTTCCGCCTCCGATGGGGGAGGTCGTGGTTTGGGACATCACTATAAGCTGTCGCACTGCAGACAGCGTAGCTATAAGACTGCAAAATTGTTAAAGCTATATTAAAAGTAAAAAATCACACACACACACACACACACACACACACACACACACACACACATACACACACACACACTATTTTGCGTGCTCATTTTTACGTATTTCCTTATCTTTTCTATACAATAATTTTATCTGGCGCCCAGATGTTACAACATCCGTCAAATGCTTTCCATTTTATTAGTACAAAATGTTTGCCTTTCATTTTCGTGATCATCACAATCTGTTCAAACTTGTATAAGTCATAGTTTTGGTCCTACATGGACAATATCTCTTCCTTCCCTCAACATTCTCTAAATTTAACTCTTTCAGTCACAGCGGTGTCACCTATCTGATTTAAAAAGAGAAGAAAATAAACATGTAAAATTAGGTTGATAACAATTTGCAAAGATGGATCAGCGTTTTAATATCCTAACCATCTGACATGTCTTATACTTAGGGGCTGCGTAGGTATCAGTTATAAGAAAAACTGAAGTTACTCCATTTTTTGACCTGTTGTTTAGATTCAAGTGAAGTCTGTGTTATTGCTACCTGAAGAGAATCTGTCAGATGTAAAATATTAATTTCATTATATGTATTTGTATTATTTTTTATTTAAAGTGCCACAACAGTGTATCTACATTTATTCAGTTCATTTCTTAGTGAATGAGAATATATATTCAAAATACGAATGTAAAAATCTGATTAAAAAATTTTCAGTAATACCTGCATAGTAGCGTATAGCTATCGCACTCGCACCTGTCTACGATAATAACCGAATGCAACCTCCGACCACTTCCGGTATTTAATGAAAACAAAGCGTGACGTCACATTTTGAATACTTGTAAACAAAGGCCGAGTTGGTATCGTTATATTATGGTAAAGTCTTCAGAAACTCCACACGAAAGCTGCGATTCTGAAGGAAGTGAATTGTCACTGTCCTGCGGGTCTTCACCATTCGAAGATGGGGAGGTAATAAGCTCGGAAGATTCTGATAATGGTGTTGCAGCTGCTGCCAGCACCCGAATTAACCCTATATTTCCAATACCAACGAATCCGAAATTGCAGATGAAGATGACGAAGAAGAAAGACAGGACAGATTGACGGACAATTCATGGTAATTATTTTCTGAATATGTTTACGGCCGTAAGTTACGATAGATATATGTATCCGACGATATATACAGTACTGTTCAACAGTCTCATGGTCGTTTACAAATGGATTTTTTCTCACCTGTAAAAAGGCTGTATAGGTGTAATGCATTTCATGGGTAGAGACGTATTTATGCCTTGATAAGTAAAAGGTACATCGGAGCACAGTTGTAAGCTTCGAAAACCAGTGAACACATTGATACAATTTAGAAGTACTTAAGAATCCTAGAAGAGGAGGTCCTCTTTTTCACAACTGTTGAAATATTTAGGATATTAGGGTGGCACTATTGACCCAAATACACCCAAATACTGCCCAGATATACCCAAATACTCCCAAATACTGTTCAGAAACAAGCACGTGATAAATTGACAATAAAGAGATTTTTAAATTCATTGCAAAGTTAAGTTACGGGTTAAAACGAAATACGTTAAATTACTAAAGCAATTACAAATTCTTTGTACGAAACGTAACGAACATCTCCGATTACCATTAGCTTGGAAATTATCGAATCCGGGACGACATATATGTCCCTAATTTGCATACTTAATTGCAGATATCTGTATTCTAGAAAAATGTTAAATTTTATTTGTGGGCACACCTTCGACATTTAGATATAAATTAGATATTAGCCTCGAGTGTGTCTCCCTTCCCCCCCCCCCACCTCCATGGCTCTTTGTTCGAAACATTCAATGGCTTTTATGTGTTCGTGTAATCACCTTCTGATATTTATGTGTTGTTTTTTTCTGTAAAAATTCAAAAAGAAGTTTGAAAAGAAAACGTATTTATATGATCGTTTTTGTTGCGGTGGTTTCTCTTAATTAGGTACATTCTTGGATGAGTCGTTCTCTGAGGTTCCTGTATATACAGACCCCTTATTTCCTCCTCTCCCAATACTTGATAGTTTCATTCTATAAAATTAAGAACTTGTTATATGTTTTGTACTATCACCCACTGACATATTTGTCTGGATAATTACATAAGATGATCCCTATTTCCAGTGATCGTGGCCAACGATCTTCCTACCGTCCATGTTTGCTATGCTATAATGTTTTGTCTGGTATATAGTTTCTGTGTCTGGACTGGCCTTTGTGTGGTCAAATTTTTTCTTTTGGTAATTTGGTGTTTATTTCTCCTAGAAAAGATATATACTCTAATGATCAATATATATATATATGCAATAAACTGACAATGAACAGTGCAAAACTAGTATCTAACTAGCTTGAGCGCTTTCGACTCTTAATGAGTCTTTTTCAAAGGCAATACAAAACAAAGATACGCCGCCTTA
The DNA here is from genome assembly GCA_016617855.1 of Megalonaias nervosa. Lineage (NCBI taxonomy): Eukaryota > Metazoa > Mollusca > Bivalvia > Unionida > Unionidae > Megalonaias > Megalonaias nervosa. Next base: position 9,571 of record JAECUM010025189.1, on the reverse strand, counting down.
GAATATTGAAACCAAGCGGTTTAAACCAAGCAGACTAGAAAAAGACAGCCATACACAAATTAATTTTTTTTTTTTAAATAATTCTCTAAATTTGATTAATAGTTTATAATTACTACTATGACAATGAAATATCCGGATATAATTTGCGCTTACATAAATTTACATAAAACAACAGATGTCGTTATGGCTCGTCGATTTCTCGGTCAATAAAAATATTCTCAAGCATCCGCAACAAGTTGAAATAAACTAGTTGAAACATAATAAATTTAAAGTGTTTAATTCCTGTGGGAACAGCCATGTAAAGTTTTGCAAACACAACGGTTTTTGTGTTTTATTTGTTTGTCTTGTCTATGTTTTGTATTTGCCTTTGAAAAAGACTCATTAAGAGTCGAAAGCGCTCAGGCTAGTTAGATATTAGTTTTGAACTGTTCATTGTCAGTTTATTTATCTTAATCAATCCCTGATACACGTGATCCCTTGCTGGATCCAGTGCACTTGAAAGGACTGTTATTCACCATATGATTTGTATTCTTTATATATATATATATACCATATATATATATATATATAACATATATATATATATATATATATATATATATATATATATATATACATCGTTTCCTTTGGCTTTAATCCTTGGATGCATGCATATGTATATAAAAATACTGCCAAATACACCAAAATACTTCCGAAGACCTCCCTAAAAGTATATTGAAATGCTACTAAACATGCCGATACTATCCAAATGCACTAAAATATATTTAAATATACCCAAATATACTCGGATGTTTCTATTCTATCTCACAACTTCAGTCTTTATTTTCATTGGCCTGATAATTATTTCTATATTTGCGTCAATTCAAGTTGTATTTTCCACTGCTGAGTTTGTTCGGCAGTTTGTTTCGTTCTAATTTATGCAGTCAAAAATAACTTTAATTCGTCCAAATTATTGCGTATTAAATGTCAATGTTGTCCATTTCTAATACCTAAAATAAATTCGTTAACTTGATTGATCAAGGGTGGAATTATCAATTCTTTCTGCTATTCCAATCGTCATGTGAAGTCATTCTCTGATAACTGGATGTCGTGGGCTGAACTAATGACATCATCCTTGGATTTTTCGAGTTCTCTTTCGTAACGGATAAGCAATTGTATTGTGAAAGGTACAATACTGCGCCTTTCTGGTAACTTTTGACGTTGTAAAGGTGATTATATTCATATACAGGTGTAAATGGAAAATCAAATTAGAATTAAAATAAGGTTATGTTTTATCTTTTATTAAAGTGGCGAAATACATTAAAGTAGCAATTATTTCCTAAATACAGATGTATCTCTCATAAAACTGGCAATAAAAGCAGTTACAACCTTATATAATTTATTTCACAATGCATTAATTAACTAGGTACATGTACATGTTAGAAAATGTTTATTAACTATCGGTGCTTTGTATCTGTTGTCCGTTCAGCTCTTGGTTTTTCCGTTGGCCCGGTTTTCATTCGGCAATTTGTTTCGTTCGCTTGCACTTGTATGTTCGATCTGATGAATGGACACAGCTGGACTCAGCTACAATGGCGATCGGAGCAGCAAGACATTTCTTGAAAGTGTTTCCTTCTCCGTTACACTCTTTGAGTGCCGGGTTTGTTTGTCCAAAGGAAATGAAAGAGACTGACCAAAAAGCCTGTAGTTGCCAGCACCATACAAAGCTCGACGTAGGTCTATGATCTGCTTCTTTGTAAAGGAAGACAATCTGCCTACACGTTCTTGGAGCTTTAGCTGTTTCCATTCAGTGGCTTGTTTTAAGCGATTGTTCATGGACTCTGCATTGTTATTGGCCCATAACTTAGAAATGATATTTGCTTTTAATAGTTGGTAAACATGTTTTTACAATTTACCTTTGAAATGTGTTTCATAATACATTTTAAATCTGGGATATTTATCGAAATATACAGAGAGGTTGTCTTCTCGCTTTGAAAACTCGTGGTTGTCATTACTGAAAACTAAGCCGTCTTTGTCTTCACTAAAGATTATATTTATAATCTTCTCCCTCTCTTTATCATCATAACCAGGTATTTTGAAGAAAATGCCTAATGTTATCTTTCAGATGTTGTGTACACAGCAGATAATTTGCTTTGGGGAAATTGTTTGTTAAAGAATTTCTTATTGCTTTCTCATCATCGGTTCCAAATGTCAAATTTGGTGAGTCAAGTTTTTCTCTAACATGTGAAAAGAAATAGTGATATGTACGCTGCTCGCCATCCCAGTGAAGACAAAGAGGTCCTAGAAAAATTGGATACTGGTTAGATTTTCTGCTAACCACACTTCTGTTCTTATAACACATTGTTGTTATAAACACTTTACCAAGATTAAACGTTCTGTGGATAGCGATCACACTGCCTCCCCCCCCACCCAAAAGTTTTCTTCAAGTTTATTATTTGATCATCAGTGTACAAAATTATAATTGGTTGTTTTCCTTTCGTCATTGTAACTCCCTGGACGAAAGGGTTGTCAAGTAGCTCTCCGATTATTGTTAATATCTCATCCGCAATATTGTTTCCATGCACCCTCTGAGGTATTTTCTTTTTGTTTTCTATATGGATTTTATCCTGGAGTTGGAGACCTGATTTAGGGCCATGAAACTGTCATCATCAGCCATCTTGCTGACCAATTCCGTCGTCTTTCTTCCTCCCCACCTTTCGTATGCCATTTGGAGGATACGTCGATCCGTTCTTGTGTATGATTCACCACTTTTTGAGTTTCCATGCGGATGATTTGAATTTGACTTCTTTGCACCTAAATACTCAATCACTGCGAGGGTTTGTAACTCTGTTCCTGTAGTTCGCGTCGTCTTTTAGCTTAGTGTAGTAGCGATGAAGAATTAATATATCTTTGGGTTGAGGATCAATTTTTTGAAACATGTTACTTTTTTTCCACGCTCTTTTTCAGGCAAAAGTGATCATTTTTCTTGAAAATGTTTTTTAATTTGTTGTCGTTGGTTACGACAAATACCTGGTTTACAGTGGTTCCTGAGTTTGAGTCCCATGGCCCACAGTCGTCGGGAAAGTCGTTGCGTTTTCCCCCTTCACTCTGTTGATGCCTCACTACAACGTGAACATTGCTTTTGTGTCCCAAAGATACTCTTTCTGCTGGTGCAGCTTCACTTAAAAGCGTTTTAAATAGTTCGCCATTTTCCAAGAACCTGTTTCCTGGATTTCCCTTAACTTGTTGGCGCTCGATGGTCAGGGGTACAATGGCAAGGGACTGGTCTGTTTCTTTGGAGAAGATAATCTGCTAGAACAATTGTATTTTAGGTCTCTGTGGATGCAACATGTATTGTTCCCAGCTTGTAACAAGTTTCATACACGTGTGGTACCTTCGTTTCACTGACATGGTTTCGTTACCAGAAAGCAAGATAGAGACGGCATTGAAGAGGCAGTCTCCATCACCGCTTGTCGTCAGGGGGTTTCTAATTATGTTGTCGACGTAATTATCCATCACCTCAGCCGCGACTGGATCGACGTCTGGCAAATAAGACGTTGGCTCTTCTAGGATTTGTAATTTCACTTTGAACATTAGCTCACGCTGAACAGCCTCCTTCAGTTTCTCTATATTATTTGATGCAGCCGTCTAGAGAGAAAATAAAACCGCATTAAAATGGTCGATAAATACTGGAATTAATGCAGATTTTGAGTTGTTGAGGCATTGGTAATATGGAAATTAGGTTATGAATAACGCGCGTAGACAGGTAAAGCCGGCACAGACTATTTAAAATGACAACAGTGTCTTCGTTGTTTTCTTAAAATACCTATTTGATCCGAAAATTATAATGAATTATGTTAAATATTCAATAAAGCAGTTTGTCAAAACAATGGAATATCATCATTATTTACAACGTTTTTTTTATGTCATTTAAAACATCTGCAGAAAGTTCCTTGTGAGTATATATTTTATATGTACATATGGTAAGTACTAGAAAAACTAAATGAGCAAAGGCGGCGTAGAGACGTTATATACTTATAATACTTGAAAATATTTACAGTTGATACAAAATTAAGACTTAGAAATGTTTGATTTGTCTATATGTTGATCGTTATAGCTATTTTCTTTACTTATTTAAATATTTGCAAATGGGGAAATTACTTTTCTCTCCTTTTTTCATATTGACCATGAAATGTCCTCGTGTAACATTCTAAACATATCTAATTAAATGTTGAGAGAATAACTGGGACACGCAAAGATATCGAATTTATAACAATAAAAACTGTTTACTGTTGATACAACATTTAAGATTTAGAGTAGTGAAGTGCCCCTGTAATCAGATTGATACGTGTTATTGCGTGTTACAATCACAAGTAGTCGAGTACATACACGTTACCTCAGTTAGCATTGCGGCGCTACAAAGACAGTTCAAATGATTTTCAACAACAAATATGTAAAATTTAAGTTGTCCCATGCTATTTGTTTTGCAAAATCGTCTTGCGAGAAAGCCTAACCAATACACTCGTTGAAAAGCCACGATATTGACTCCAAAACTCTTGGGACAGGGCAGCGCACATTTGTGGACTGGTTTGTGTATAAACTGTATATGTATCGCATTTAGATGCGAAGAAAAGAAAATTAAACTAAATCTATTATATCTTTTTATCTCTTTATCTTTTTTCATGTTAGTTCTATGTGTAAATATTAAAAGAAAAGAATTAAAGAAATTTTAATCTCTTTTTTTGTCTTCACTTTATATGTAAATATTGAAAGTTTTGATATTCTGTATCAATTTATTCATTTACCATCTCTTTATACTTACACATCTTAAACTGTGGATTCGTGTATTAATAGCTAAATAAGATGCATTGGGATATCAAAAGTACTTTCATGCATATAAACCCGATAGGTATTAAATTCAAAATTGTGGGACTTAAAAAGCAGGGTCACGTACCTAGTCCCGGGTAGACAAATGTGTAGCAAATTCTTAACAAGCTATACTAAAGAAAATAATCCAGTACAATACTATCCTATAACCGTTTTTGAATTTTCTTTGCGTATCTTTGTATGTGTTTACTTTTATGACCGATATTGCTCTAATTGATCATATCTTTCTTTCAGATTTAGAATCAATTTACTGCATTATTATTAAATGAGATAAAATATGTAACAATAATGATAAGCTGATTCCAGTTTCTGTTTGACAAAAGAAAATTTTTAAATATTAACACTAATTTAATACAACGGTGAGTAGAAATAGACATTGAAAATATGGGCATTATAACATTATGGTAATAAAATAATTTTAAAACAGTATTCTCACAGAAAGTGCTATACAATATACACATGTGAATGAATTTATGCCCCATCTGATGTGAAGACCGTAAATTACATGTTATAAACTTCACCTGGTGCGATTGATTTGCAATGTCGTGTGATCAGGTTGTTTCATAATTATGGCACACATTTATGTTGTTTTAGAGAAATCTAAATATTAGACAAATTAAATTATTTAAATTCGTGGATAGGCTGCATTTTTTTCTTAGATAAAATGGTCATTGAATCGGTTGAAAATCTATGATACTGCGAATGATTACACACATAATTAGGGGTTTATTACAACAATGCTTTGAGAAAAGAAAGTAGTCTTTGCGTGTACTAACCTAAGTAATTTAATTATTGCAAATTTTAAAGTAAATGCTGATACTTACATTCTGCAGACGATGCATGGCCATCAGGTAGTCAAACTCAGAACTATCCAATGTACGACACGAAACGCACACATATTCCAGATGAATGTTTCCCCACATTTTCATTTCATCGTCCGAGATTTCTTGGCATTTGTTATGATACCAGTTCTTACACAATGAACATTTAACACAGTCATTTGAACAGCTTGATTTGCATCCACCACATGGAAACCTGGCTCCGCATTTTTTTTTAATACTGAAATTAGCCATGATTCACTTAAAAATCACCAATACAGAATAAAGAAAACAAGAAATGTGCAGTATTTAAGCTTTGTTTCAAAATGAGAGAAGAGGTGATGAAACTTTAAGATTAAATACCTTGCATTTGATTGCTTGTAATTAACAGTAATGTTTTGTTCAGACTGTCTAACAGTTTATTAATGATACAAAATACAAAACTTGAAACTCGTCCTATTTCCAAAGAAAACATGCAGACAATTGTCAGTGTTCAATATGCAGTCAAGAACAATTCGAGGCTGATTTTAGCAGGTTGCTGGTGAACAAATATTAATGGAGTAAAGGAGAGCTTGCCGCTTTATCACCTTTCTCGGCATTTTCTTTCTTTGATTTCTTTTTTGTAATCGTCGACAATAAGCACTTGCATTTGCTGATTCTGTTCGGTAATTTCTTTCATTTCACTTTATGCGATTTACCTATTATTGTTCACATTTTCTAATATTTATAATTAACTCCTGACCTCGACTGCCCAAGGGCCGAGTTATCTTTCTGCTATTCTACTCTTGCCAAGAGGTCATTATTCAATAATTGCAGGTAAAAGAAATATTAAAAATGTTCTAATGCGTTTAAATTTGCGCGTATGAAAGAAATAAATACCAGGCCTATGAAAATAAAGACTGAAGTTGTGAGATAGAACAGAAATATCCGAGTATATTTGATTATATTTCATTATATTTTAGTGCATTTGGATAGTATCGGCATGTTTTACTATCATTTAAATACACTTTTGGGAGGTCTTCGGAAGTATTTGAGTATATTTGGCAGTATTTTTATATACAGATGCATGCATCTAAGGATTAAAGCCAAAGGTAACGATATATATATATATATATATATATATATATATATATATATATATATATATATATATATATATAGATATATGTCATCAGAGTATATATCTTTTCTAGGAGAAATAAACACCAAATTACCAAAAGAAAAAATTTGACCACACAAAGGCCAGTCCAGACACAGAAACTATATACCAGACAAAACATTATAGCATATACATAGCAAACATGGACGGCAGGAAGATCGTTGGCCACGATCACTGGAAATAGGGATCATCTTATGTAATTATCCAGACAAATATGTCAATGGGTGATAGTACAAAACATATAACAAGTTATTAATTTTATAGAATAAAACTATCAAGTACTGGGAGAGGAGGAAATAAGAGGCCTGTATATATGGGAACCTTAGAGAACGTCTCATCCAAGAAAGTATCAAATTAAGAGAAACCACCGCAACAAAAACGATCATATAAATACATTTTCTTTTCAAACTTCTTTTTGATTTTTTACAGAAAAATAAACAACACATAAATATCAGAAGGTGATTACACGAACACATAAAAGTCATTGAATGTTTCGAACAAAGAGCCATGGAGGTGGGGGGGGGAGGGAGACACACTCGAGGCTAATAGCTAATTATATCTAAATGTCGAAGGTGTGCCCACAAATAAAATTTAACATTTTTCTAGAATACAGATATCTGCAATTAAGTATGCAAATTAGGGACATATATGTCGTCCCGGACTCTGTCGATAATTACCGAGCTAATGGTAATTGGAGATGTTCGTTACGTTTCGTACAAAGAATTTGTAATTGCTTTAGTAATTTAACATTACATTTTGACCTAGAACTTAACTTTGCAATGAATTTAAGAATCTCTTTAGTTGTAAATTTATCACGTGCTTGTTTCTGGACAGTATTTGGGTATATTAGGGCATTATTTGGGTATATTTGGACAGTATTTGGGTAAATCATGCCGCCGAGGATATACCCTCATGACATTAAAATTGAATTCATATTCTGTACACTGTATTATAAGTTAAAATTTCAAATTTCTCATATGTATGCTAATAGTTGATTTTTTTTATAAACTATGAAATAAACCCTTTTTTTCTGTGGTAAGGATCTACTTGCAGCTTCTATTTTCTTTCATATCTAATTTAATTTTACAGTGCTGTACTAAATGTTTTACTTGTTCCTGACTTTAATCAGTTTGTGTCATTGTACTGTGCTATTGATGTGTTCATAAATATGAGATTAAATTTGACAAGCACAGCAATATGCATTAAAGAATAAAACTCTGTTTTAGGTGTAATTGTGGACATTGTTTGGTAATGCCCAAAGCAAGAGAATGTGTATGTTGTTGTGACATAGAGAAAGTCACAAGTGTCCGCAATGAATACAAGGGGATACAATGTATAACACACCATCCAGGGTTCAGTCCAGTTTGTCTAGACATCCATGTTTTAAAAGTTGTATACTACCAGTATAGACAGCAATTTGGAGAAAGTCCAGAACAAGGAAATGAGTAAGTAAAATGTCTGAGTAATTTTTCATGTTCTTCTGTTTTCATAAATTTTGTTTTCATGATCTATGCATGACAGCATAGTATTGGGGTTATTAATACAGCAAATAAATAAGCCTCTTTTTCCAATCATTTTATGCCACCTTCATGGATTGAACCCCTGTTTTGGAGGCCTACACTGTCTAACCTTTATACCACAGTGATACTGATAAATCATGGCAAAAACAACACATATACATGTAGAAATATTGTTTTATTTCCTTTTTTGTGTCGGAAAATAAAATTTAAGTAATTGGAATGGACTAGCTGGAATGCACCTCTCGTCACTGGTCTGTTATCAATAAAATCGGTTTGTACTCCTAGATAAATGAAAATAGTTTATAAAAGCTGAACAACTTTACATACACATGAATACAAGTTTTTATTTGAAAATGTACTTTTATCCACATTGGGAGTTTAAATATTGTATTTCTATTATAAAGATAATTTGAGGAATTAAACTCAACTATCAATTTCCTACAAAGTACTTGACAGAAGAAAATGCCAATCGTGTGTCATCAAATATCTTTAAAATAGTATTTGTTAAACGACAAAGCATGCACTTAAGTTTAACTTACTAATAAATTGGAACAGTATATATGGGCATTGTTTATGGTCATCATACCATCTAGATAGGGCTTACTTCATGCTATTTCAAAATGACTTTGATTTTATGTTTTCAACTATTGCCTGGAAAAAATCATAACCAAAAGTGATTATCTGAAAGTATAAGAGTACCTGTGCTTATTATCTTCATTGCAGGTCGATTCGTTGATTTTGGCACCTTAATATAAGTCTGGTATTTCGTAGACCGCTGCTTTATCTTTCTGTTGACTTGGCAACCAACGGATGCAGTCAGAGGCTTAACTTTATCAATTTCATATTCATCTACCTGAAAAAGGTCAATTACCTGGGTTTTATTACTTTTGAATACTGTAATTTGTATGGGCAAGTTATTTTAGCATTTAGAAATTTAAGAAGATGAAATTATTTTTAAATAAAGAAGACAGTTCGCAAATTTCCTATGATGAATTCAATAAAAGCCCCTATCCACCATAACAGAATGAGTTTGAAACATTAAAAAAACGTAGTTTTAAATACCGACTTATTTTTTCCTTATGATAAGCAAACCTATCCTTTTCTCCAAACCTTGAAGCTGTAGTTGTTCCTTTATTTCAAGAAATCTGACATGCATTTTGTTAATACATGTTGTTGTCAGAAATGTCACTCTCATAAAAATATGGATT
>JAECUM010025186.1:0-36810 GCA_016617855.1 Megalonaias nervosa | reverse complement strand
TCAGTAAAATATTGATGCCATGATTTTACTGCAAATTAAAATGACACTTATTCTCATACAATTCAGGAATTCTCTGAAACTTGCGCCTCCACAATGATCTGTATCCGTGAAACAAAGATCTTTAATTTCACAAAATATTCATTGTGCTTGGTTGTCTTGCTATCTTTGATCAAATTTATGACTGAGTAATTTATGACTGAGTAGCTTAATTTAAGGTAGTCTAAATATATTATATACACAATAACATTTATAACAGTGTTCAATTGATCAACTGAAATGAGTTCACCTGACATATGACTGGGGCCGCTAGATCTTGCCCATGTAGGATTTGCATGCATTTTAACTTTTCTTTTATTCCACACCCTTTATTTGATACAAAAGATGCAATTAACGTGATAATACAAGGGAGGCCATCTTTTAATTCAGTGCAAAAGTACAACAAATATTTCTGCAAATCGGACATCAAAACATGGTTGGTACTAACTTAGCTTCTCAGAGAAATACTTGCAGACATAGCTCTTATATTTTACATTTGGATACAGCACATTGCATTTATGATGATTACAATTAAATCTAAGAAAAAGATAGAACTAAACACTAATTTCGCTTGGTAAAAATATTATTCACTAATTGAAATTTCATTGAATATTGCTATTTATGATGAACTAAGAATGTCATCTGAAAAGAATATGTAACAAAATATATAACTAGTTATTAAAAGTTGATAATTTCATAATGTTGATTAAAATTTATGGGTCCTATATATCATTTTCAATAGTAAAATGAGTGATATATCAAAGTTTCAGTTACCAATTGTGATCGGAATTTTTCTTCAAGTTTGACAAATAGGGGCCGATTTTTTGTAATTCTAGTTTAAAAAAGTGGGATCCACACTGACCCCACTGTGTAAGTGGGTTTGTGAGTTATCAGGGCCTGAGTTATCAAGGGACTGGTGTATACAGTTTGATACCATTTAATATTATTACAATACTGTATGTACAATTAGATAATATTTAATATTATTTTAATATTGCATGTACAATTAGATACTGTTTGATATTATTACACCATTTTTTGTACAATTTTATTTTAAAACATCAATAGTTATTTTCAATGTTTGCAATCCTCTGCCTTCATTACTCATGTCTGCAACATGAAAGTGAAGATTATTATTAATGTAACCCTCTGCATTTATTAATCATGTCAGCCACAGCAATGTAAAGATCACTGTTCACAATCCTTCATTACTCATTTTAGCAACATCAAAGTTAAGATTACCGTTAATGTGATCCTCTGCCTTTCTTACTCATATCAGGCACATTAAAGTAAAAACTTGCTATACCAGTAATGACATAATCGTTAATGCATATTATATGAGTGGGTGGTAACTTTCCAGGTACCTTTAGATGTACAAAAGGTTACCATCTATATTTACAAAAGAAAAAAAAAATTCAGAAAACTTTGTTTTTTGAAATTTAAATTCCCTTTGTCTTGGAATCTTCTAAATCCCAGGTATTATTTCACAGAAATGTTTAGTGAAACCAACAAGCTTTTATAACGTCATCTAAAGTGGTGAACTTTGTTTTAAATCTTACCCAGGAAATATTAGACTCCTTGAAAAAGGATGAAGTGCTTCAGCTTGCCAGAAATTATAATAATTCTGAGGCAAAAGCTTCTTTAACAAAGCAAGAAATAAAAAATAATTTGGTCCAGTAGGTGGTGGAAAAGAATTTTTGCATAAAAGTGCTTTCGGTTTGATTAGTAAATCCCTGTCTGGCTCTAACTAGCAAGTTATGGAATTGAATTTAATAAAATACAAGAATAAAATCGAGATAAGAAAGCTTGAGCTTCAACAGGAAGAAAAACAAATGCATTTGGAGAATGAGGAGAGAGAGACAAATACAGCTGAAGAAAAAGAGGAGAAACAAATGTAACTGGAGAAAGAGAGAGAGACAAATGCAGCTGCAGAAAGAAGAGAACTGCAGTTACAGAAGAGGAAAAAGAATGACAGCTGCAATTGCAGATACAGAAAAGAGAGAGAGAGTGAGAGAGAGAAAGAGAAGATAGGCTAATGTAAATGCACAAAGATGAGCAGGAAATACAGTTACCAAGAGAAAGAGAAAGGAAGAATGGGAATTTCAGTATAGATTAAAAGAATTAGAGCTGGCAAATGAAAAGCACATCCCTACTTTTGTCACTAAAAATATTAGGTTAGAATTACCTTATAAGGAAAAAGAAGTAGCTAAATATTTACTTCATCATGAAAAAAAATTGCTGAAAATTTTAATTGGTCAAGAGAGCACTGGACTCAGTCATTACAAAGTGCCATTTTTTGCTAAGTTCATGACTTTAGCATCTATAATACTAATGACATGTTTAAAATAAATAGTAGTAAATGGTATGATGTACTTTCTTCTATGGTCCCCAGATAGCCAAGTGGTCTGAGGTGCTCAACTTTACAGATGACTTACATCGCACCTCTGTCTGCACGTGTTTGTCTTGGCTCAGCCAACATGAGTATGTGAGAATGCTTGCAAGTTGCTTCCCACAGATAAGTGTGTTTTCCTGGGGTTTTTGCAGGTTCTTACTCCATAACATATATGGGCCACCATGTATAGCCTATCATGTGCTGAAAAGTGGCTTTAAACTGCAAAAAATACAAAAAATATAATTCCTTCTTAAGAGGGCCTCAAGTGACAACAGACCGTGACTAAATAAGCCACCCTCTATTAATAAATTATTATCATTATTATTATTATTATTACTGCAATTTTATGCCTTCATTACTTAAGTCGGCCACATCGAATTAATAATTATTGTTAATGAGAGAACTCCAAGTAAGCTATTGCACAATACCCAATACTTTGCATCTCTTGTTTGATTTTTATGCATTTTCCGTGATCATTTCTGCAAATAAATACTGTTTAAATCAAGCACTTGGGAAAGTTCTCCAATTATTTTAGCATATATAAATGCCACTCCATATACCATTAGTTGATTGATTTTGATGTGATAAAATTTAAAATGAGCAATAATTCAAGGCAATTTGGTACAGATTACTTTTGCAATGGATAAAAACACAAGTAAAAATTCATTCAGAATAAATTTCAAAATTCATTCACAAGATTTCTACTTACCATTGGATTAAATATCTTAGTGTCACAGCCCATCATCTTTTGAAGATGAACACATTTTAAAATCCATTTTTGGGGGGTGGGGGAGAGGGGGCACATATATTTTTTTCAGAAACTGGTGTTTCCAAGTGGTTGAGGCTACAGTTTTTGGAGGAAATCCATCAAATTTACCTGAAAATGTCATCAACAAATTATCACAAAATTTGTCATCTTTTAAATCCCTCTCATCCAATCTGAAATAATTTACTCATGTCAGTTACCTCTCATAATTACACACACACACTACATGCATTAAGACAAAACAGTATCTGGACAGTACAGCACCTTACAATAATTGTGGAGATGAGGTTTTATTGTGCCGCTAGGGCACACATACGTGACCTGTGTAAACCTTAGTAAGGTTTTTAACCTTTACCAGAATACACATATGTAGCTTGCCAGCATCCACTGACAAATGGAATATAATTTTGTCAAGTGTACATTGTATATGGCTTCCAGTATGTTAGAATGAAGGCTTGTTTGCTGACTCACATCATGATGTACAGTACCATCAGATAAAATCTTCAGCTTATCAAAAGAATGTGGTTTATAAACAAAATTTCAAATTATATTTTAAGGATTATATATTTTTTACTTTTCTCTTTTATTTTATATACTATTCATGACTTTTAACATTTGTACCTTTTATCTTTTAACTTGAAGTATATGTTTACATTTATGTCAAAAGGTTTCACCTTTCCAAGTTTTCTAAAAAATTTTTTTATCTTTGTATTAAGAAAATTTGTCACAAGATGGATGGATTCATATGACCGAATACCATGGGTGACACTGTAGGCCCCTTTCACAAAACTGTGGTGTTGGGGGGAGTGGGGGTGGGGTGTGTATACAAAATATACTTACTGAGCATAATCATGGTGTTGCAACTTGTCTGTTCTGATACAGCCCAGCAACTGCAAAATGTCAAATATCTCGTCTACACTCCAGTCTGGTCTCTTTAGCTTGCCTAGACATAAGACAGACATAAGAAACATGCTGATGTGACAATATACACGCACACATATGTAGATAGCGATGCATCTAAGCCCCAAGACCAATACAGAAGTACAACCTCTGTGCAATAGCATAGAGGTGAGGGGTATCAGGAAAAGAAGGGTTGAATCTTATTTTCGATTACTGATCACCAGTGTTGTGTTCACTAAATATTTGTATGGACTTCAGCATTTTATTTTTTTAATGCAGCCAGAAATTTGCTGCCATGTAAAATTTGCGGTCCTAGGCCTGGGAATATTCAGCCTCTGTGTGTGTGTGTGTGTGTGTGTGTGTGTGTGTGTGTGTGTGACACATTATAGCAAATAACAATTTTTCATTGAATGAGATACTATATTATTATAGTAATACAAAATTAAATATAAAAGTACATCTTTCTGTGGCAATGCAGGATATCAGGAATGAGGAACATAGACTGGAGTCCATCCATATTAGGATAGGGTGATCTCCAGGCACTGAGAGCTGTCAAAAATCCATGCAATTTTGCACACCATTCCCTCAATAACTCATGACTGGATAACTTGTGAACCTGCTTATAATGTGAAGTCAGGTGTGAATCCCATTTTTAAAACTACAGATTACCCCACAATTTGGTCCGTATTTGTTGAATGTGAAGAAAATCGTGATCAAAATTGGTAAATGAAACCTTGATATATTGCTCATTTTCTCATCGGAAATGATCATCAGTATGAGTAATTTGAAGCAACATCAAGAAATTCTCAACTTTGATTATGAAGTCATCTAGTCTGTTAAATTTTCTCTCGAAACAACATTTTCAGTACACTGTAAATATTAAATGAAATTTTGATCAATGAAAATGTCATTAATGCCTACTGGTGGCAACAGGTTAATAAATAAAAACCAATTAAATAAGTTTGTCAAGTGAAATTCGTGTTTTAGTTCTATCTTTTATTCAGTCTCAGTGTAATCATCATAACTGCAATATGTATTAAAATGTGAAAAATGTCAATTTACAGTCACAGTTATATCCAAAAGTGTTTCTGTGAGAACCTAATTAAGTGCAAACTATGTTTTGACCTTTGACTTGCAGAAGTATTTGCTGTATTGTTAAAATCAATTAAAAGAAGATCTTCTTTGTACTACCATGTAAATTACGTCTTTTGTATCAAATCAAATAAAGGAAGTGGAATGCAAGAAAAGATAAAAGGCATGCAAATCCTATCCATGAAAGAGCTAGTGGTTGCAGTTGTGTGTTAGGTCAACTGATTTCAATTGATCAATTAATACTGTAATTATAAATATTATTATGTAAGTAATATAATTAAACTACTTTAAATTAGCCTCCTCATTCACGAATGTGATCAAAGCTAGCAGGGTAAATGAGTACTTTGTGAATTAGAAAACCTTGTTTCACAGATATGGTTCATTATGGAGTAGCGAGTTATGGAGTTTGTAGTGAACTTAAAATTTCTGGACTGGCACTCAGAGATTTCTTCAAGGATGAGAAGTTTCACTATTACCTTCAATGAAATCATGGCATCAGTATTTCACTAAAAGAAAAACATTGATATGTCCATAGTTTTTGAAAAAAGTAATCTTGTTTTGTTGTGAATCAACTACAACACAACACAGTGATGTAATACACACTGTTAACTACAACACAACAGAGTGATGTAATACACAATGTTTTTACTCATTGTGATTGTTGATGAGACCTCTTGGAGTAATGTTTTTAACGATCTAACAGTGGTTGTGTATCTTGAAAATAAAGATAATTTATATAAAAATGTGAACAACTTCATTAGGAACTGTTACGGCTCTTTATTGAGAATTACTCCCAACACAATTATAAAACAAGTATTCAGCCATTAAACAGCCCAATTAACCCCCTTCACTGGTTTTTCTCAATGTACATCAAGAATGGCATCCTCTTCTTAATTTTTCTGAGGTCACTCAGTAGCATGTGCCCTCACTTATAGTACACTCCATGTTTTTGGACCCACTGCATGTGAGTTCTCAAGGGAGATGTGTACACATTTCCATGAATGTGAAATTGTGTAGAAAGCACTAGGTTTCTAAGGAGACAGGAGTAGTGATGGATCTATCTAGTGCTAGTCCACATTGCCTTCACAGGTCCAGCACTGGATACTGTGGAAGACTTATTCAATGAATCTGGAGACTCTTGTCCTGGTGGTCCAAAACAGGATCTGGGCCTGAAGTGGCATAACCTGATGAAAGACAATATGTGCATCTCAGATCTGGGTCTGGGTGTACCAGGATGGCAGATCACCATACCAAGTCAAAGTAGAAAAGGGCATAGCTTGAGACTGCTGGAGCTGAGTGAACAAGGTCCTGGAACTGCTGAAATCTGGTGCTATGTTCACTTTGTGATAGATCAATGTAGTCAGAACTGGGGTCTATATGCAGTGATGGGTCATCCTGGACTGGTTTATGCAGATCATCCTCTTTTATCCTTACCAGCCCAGTAATCCATTCACCTGACTGTGGCACTGTGCATATGCAAGGTTAAGACTGTGTAGAGGGTCTGAGATGGTAAAGATTGTTGTACCCTCCTTAGAATTGCTGATCTTTCTGCCTTGAGTGACTAATACATCAGAAAGTTGGCAACTAAGACAGTAATATTGATAATATCCACATCCTTTTAAGAACATTTCCTGCCTCTCTTATTAGCCTGCATCAAATCTTAGGTCATAAATGTCACCAATCTGGAGCCATGGTGAATTAATTTGCCAGACTCATGACTGAATGTGTGCAGGTTCAAAACCTACCACCGGAGCAGCCTGGGTAAACAACAAGTATGTCCTTGGGCAAGGCACTACTCCAATTACCTCAGTACTAAATAACCTACTTGTGTTGCTGTGCATTCAAGTACCAGACCAAATCAGTTATCTGTTTACAGACCAATGAGAACAAATATTACATTTATTTTCTGATCTACGTCCCATACAGCAAGTAATGGTACAGTGGCTATTTTCTACTGGCTTGAATGACTTACTTACTTAACCCTACCCATAGTTATATGTAATTAAAACAAGCAAAATAATGGTTTTAATGATTATTATGTAGATGAAATTTGTCAAAACTTGCCTTAAACTTACAGAAAAGTGGATCTGATGAAATATGATAATTGCATGAAAATAGTAACTGAAATGATCCTATTTCTAGAAACAATGATCATTTGCTTGATGTAACTTGCATAAAGGTCAGGTACTGTGATGATCGTAGGTGCTACTGACCAGCTGAAGAGGCAATTAAGATGGAGCAAATTAACTTGCTGTACAATGATGTACACAACTGAAGTGCCAAATATTCATTTATCATGATGATATAGTAAAAGTTCGATAACAAGACTATACTTCCCTACATAGAGAAAACTCCTAAGAATAGCTTATACTGGTGACAAGGCATACAATCAAAGGTATTTGCAAAGACTTTTAAAAAAGTGTGCTGACTATGCATGATTGAAAGTAATAACTGACAAATGGTGTGATTTGGTTCAAATAACTCTATCCAAAGGGAGACCACTCCTGTCTGAGATCAGTCTCAGTAAACAGATACTTTTTAATATACCCTTCATTGCCAAAGCAAACCAAAAGAAGTGGATAGCATTTATTTCAAGATTGGGATGGCTGGATTTGTAATATTTTTTAAAAAAAGATTAGGCAATATATGTGAAGAAGAAACAAGGGCATAGCTAGATACTCATGATACATATGCAGGGCATAGCTAGAGTACTCATGATACCGATGCAGGGCATAGCTAGAGTACTCTTGATACCTATGCAGGACATAGCTAGAGTACTCATGATACCTATGAAGGGCACAGCTAGAGCACTCATGATACCTATGCAGGGCACAGCTAAAGTACTCATGATGTTCATGCAGGGTATAGATAGAGCACTCATGTGTATGCTGGGCATAGACTACTGATGATGTGCATGCAGGACATAGCTAAAGTACTCATAATTTTTATGCAAGGCACAGAGTACTCATGATGTGTATGCAGGACATATTAAAAATGCAATAAGGATTTTTTCCAAGTGATTTGGCAACAATGTCCACTGTTACGAGTATGTGAGAGTGCCTATCTACCTCATGGTAAATATAGATCAACACAGACAGACAGACAGACAAACAGAGTGCATCAAAATAGTTAATCTTACTATTATCCTCACAAAAAACAGATACAAATCTTGAGAATGGTCCTCACTTTTGACTTCCTGCAGTCCCAGTTCAAGCCCCCTCTCAGGACAGGTCGATAAGAGGTAGTACTTGATGCTGTCAAAGAGACGAATCTGGTGTTTCAGTTTCTCGGCTTCATGAAGAGAGTCTTTCAAGCTTGGCAGACCAGCCTGATCAAAAGGAATCAAAGCAATGTTGGTTGTGGGCATGAGATCAGGTGTTAAACTAACTATATTGCATTTCATGAATGACAGATCATGCAGAGTGTAAGCAAGAGATTATGGGTTTAACTTACTGTAATGCATTTCTTGAAGGTGAGTACACACAAACCATAAGCATTAGTTTATAGGTTTAGCTTACTGTTATGCATTTCATGAATGAAAGTTAACACAAACTGTTAGTATTACTGTATGGTTTTAATGTACTCTAGGCTAATGCATTTATTGAATGAAAGTACACACAAATTGCAAGCATTACATATGGGTTTAACTTCTTCCTGTAATGCATTTCTTGAATGAAAGTAGACACATACCTATGCAAAAGATCATGGGTTTTCCTTTTTGTAATTTCTGAATATATTCTTTGAATTTGTTCAGCAAAATTAAATATCTGCATTAATTACGACATTTCAATTGTGATCATTTAAAATTTACAAAATTCTCTGTCAAAAAACATCTGAAATTTCTTGCATTCAAGACGTTTTCTTACTGTTACTTCACTGTAAAGTCCTGAATGCTTGACAGCTTTAATGTTGTTGCCATTTCAAAATGGATGATGAGACTAAAATTTAGTATCTCTTTAAAGGCTGATCATGAATAACACTTTGATATATCTATAAAAGTGTGAAGTGTTTTGGGAATGTTCAGCTAAATGAAATGCTTATGGGTCTTTTTACCAAACAGGTAAATAGTCAATTACATTTGTCCATATTACATAGTACATGTTGCTGTGGGCTTTTTCACTGGATGGTATGGTACTTGGCCATACAAGAAGCAGGGGAAGATGCAGGATTTATTTTCAGAGGATTTTATGGAAGAGGTTGTTCACTGTACTTGAAATGGATAACATTCGTGTATTTCACCTGAATAAATACTATTTTAAAGAGGGTGTTGGGTTAGGGCAACCATCTGACAAGATGCACACAACCCCCAATCTGGATTCACACCTGACATGAAGAAATGCCATCCTCTCAAAATGTGTACAAATACAAATTGCTATAATAAAATCAGTTTGTAGTCAATTTATTTATTTATTTAGGGGTTTATCTCTATGAAAATTTGACCAACTCTAGCAGTTCCTGATGCAAGCATTAGGGGCATAAAAAAATATAACATGATCAAAGTAACGCAGCAACAGTCTTTGTACCTATGCTGTCCTAGATTCAATTTCCAGTTTAAGTATGTGCTAGGTTACATGGTGTTCCATCCAAGTTTCCTGGGTTCTCTTGTCTCAAAATTCACATTATCTTGAAATCGTAGCTGTTGGCAGCCAGCACAAAAGTTGTAAAATACTGTTGCAATATTCATAAAAAGAAGAAAACAATTATGTTTCAAACCCACCCTCTGATGCAGGTATTCAATTTCCTCAGCACCGCCTTGGTACCTGGCACAACATTTGCACAGCAGAAGCTCATTATTTGGAATTAATTTCAGCAAATCTACTGCTAGCTCCCTGAAATACAAATGCCTGGCTATTGCAATTCCTCAGTTTATTGCAAATCTAAATAAGCAGTTTTTTCCTCTCTACTATGCTGCTTGCCTACTATCGAGATGACGAGTCGTAACTATAAAACATTACATGTTAGCTTAACGTAAGAATGATGCTTACTTCAATAATTAACAGCTGTTCTGCAGGAATTTAACTGAAACATTTCATTATTGCAATGAACAGATCAATCTTATACATTACTAGTTCCATTTTGTACAAGTATTTAAGGTAAAAAAAAATATCCCAATATGACATACTGGTGTGTTGTTATTTTTAGTTTAAAACAGTCATTATCATAAGAATGTTAAATTGAACCAAGTTAATTAATTCATTAATTCCCACCATTTTCCCAGGTGTTCACATCGCCTGGAGAGCAACTCAACTGCTACTGCCATGTGTTCTGTCAGATTCCCCAACACTGTTGCAACTGATACAGCCAGCTCTAATTCATTGCCCTGTATCAGTCTAGTAATTGCCATCTGTAACAAAGATGCAGTAGAAACTTGATTATTTAAACTCTTTAGGAAAATGAAATAGGTTCAAATACTTGATTATTCAAACTCTTCATGCAAATGAAAATGGTTCAAAAACTTGATAATCCAAACTTTTCAGGGAAATGAGAATGGTTCAAAAACTTGATAATCCAAACTCTTCAGGGAAATGAGAATGGTTCAAAAACTTGATTATCTAAACTCTTCAGGGAAATGAGAATGGTCCAAAAACTAATACAAATTATAACTGAGTCTGAATGTGTACAATGGAAACATTTGAGGCACATGATCATAGTTCACATGAAACAAAACTTTTGAAAATCCTGGTTGAGATAATCAAGGCACTTAGCACTATAATAAATGTAGACTTTTTAATCTGCAGCAAAGTGACCAGTTACTTTAATCAATGTGCTCACATGAAATATTTGACAATATTATTTTTAAAAAAATATTAATAACAAAGTATTCCACGACCAATTGCTTTCTAATACCATACAGCACAGAAAATGGAAGTTTCTATTGTGAACTTTTAAATTTTACTGAAAATTAAATGCTATTATAAACCATATTTTTGACAGAAACTACTTGGCAATCTCATTTTTATCATTCTAATTTATAACAAATTCAATGCCATTGTTTTCAACTATGAAAACTAGGAACTGAACCAGTCTAAATGTTAAAAACTAGTTGAAAACTTAGAACTGAACCAGTCTAATTGTTAAGTAACATCTTGCAAAATCCATAAACCATGACCAGTAATTTACAATTTTCACCCAAACTATCAAAGCACTGGATGCTGATGCCAAGTGATTTTACTTTCCCTGAGGAGGAAGAATAACTTTCCTTAAGGAGGTAGAACTATAGCAACACAATTATCCGTGCTAGACAATTGACCACTAGAGTTTATACCTGACAGGACCAGGAATCAAAGCGCAAACACTGGACTTGTAAAGCAAATGCATAATCACTGTACCAGACCACTTAACTCACTGCTACACTGGCAGGTTTGGGTCAGTAATATCATATAAGAGAAATTTCAATGGACCTTGACAAATCAAACTGCCAGCTGGTATGAATCACAATGTAATCTCATCTGGACTCAAGTGTTTAAGCGGTTTGGAAAGAGCAAATGGGTCATCTGTTTTGTTCTTACTTTTGTATTATATAACATTTCAAATCTTCAGCTTTTTATCTTCCAATTTTTGGAAAATTTTAATAATATACTTTTAAAACACCTCAGCCATTCACTAGTGATTTTTTTGTGGAAAACAAGAAAACCAATTTGAAACAAGTATAAGCATGGCATATGATATATATTTTTCTGAGAGGTCAATTTCAAATAGACGGGTAGTAGCAAGGTGTCATGACAATGGCATGTAATCCATAACTTTCTCACCTGACAATCATCCACGGCCAGAAAGCAGCATGCAGATAAAATGGGGGACCCATTCCTGAAGTAGAAGTCTGCTAGCTTTTCACTGGCTTTGTGCAGTGACCTACAGCAATATAACATATAAAACTCTTTAACTTTATGTGCACTGCAATATGATATTTTAAATCTAACGTGTATTCCAAACTGTGACAAGCCCAAATATCTGCTGTCAGAAAATGCTGTGTGCATGAAATCCAAATCTAAGTGAAATCTTATACACTGGTCCATCACTTTAATGCTGTGTGCAAACAATGGTCCCTCACTTTAATCCTGTGCAGGATATGGGCAAGGTAGTCTTATACTGGGTATATTATATGAAAAATAATAATTCAACCAGTATAATGGAGTTGTGTTACACCAGAATCCATATTTTAGTCAGGTGCTTTATAGTAAGGTACCACTCTAATAGGTCAGCACATTATGTACCAACATCATTGACCATTGTAGCGTGATATATCAGCATGTTATGTACCAACATGATGGACCACTGCAGTGTGATCTATCAGCACATTATGTGCCAACATGATAGTGTGATATATTGGCATATTATGTACCAATATGACAGACCACTGAAGTGTGATCTATCAACATGTTATGTACCAACATGATGGACCACTGTAGCACATAATGTACCAACATGATGAATCATTGTACTCTGATCTGTCAGCACATTTATATGATGGACCACTGTACTCTGATCTATCAGCACATTATGTGCCAACATGATGGACCATTGTATTCTGATCTATCAGCACATTATATACCAACATGATGGACCCATTGTACTCTGATCTGTCAGTAAGTTATGTATCAAAATGATAGTCCATTGTACTCTGATCTGTCAGTAAATTATGTACCAAAATGATGGTCCATTGTACTCTGATCTGACAGCGCATCATATACCAAAATTTTGGACCACTGTATTCTGAAATGTCTGCACATTATGTACCAGCATGATGGATCACTGTACTCTGATCTGTCAGCACATTATGTACCAACATGAAGGACCATTGTACTCTTATCTGTCAGCAGATTATGTACCAAAAATGACAGATCATGATCTGTAAGTACATTATATGACACCAGAACTGAATCTACACTGTATGCAGATATTTTACACATGAATATATGGAGTATACAGACAGGTTAATTTATGTTAATATGCTTAAACTAATACAAAGAAATAAAGCAACATATACACTAATATATTTAACAACAAGCTTAAAGCATTATGTCAAATATTAATTATACTTAATTTATTTACTAATTATAATGCCACACAATAAATAAATAATCATCATCACTATCATCATCATCATTAACTTTCATAGCAATACCTTTTTCCATGAATGGAACATTAGCTATAAGGATCTAATTTTGCCACACGCAACAGCTCTATCAAGTTGAGCTGATGGATGGCACCTGGTTCAATGGGTACTAAAAATATCCAGCGAACTCAAAGTGCCTGACTTGGATGCAGGAGGTTGCAGGTTCAAACCCTGGCCAAGTCATACCCAAAGACTTATATAAATGGTACTAGCAGCTGCCTCACTTGGTGCTCAGCATTAAAAGGATAGTTTTAGGACTGGTTGGCCCAGTGTTAGGATAATGTGACTGGGTGGGACATGATACCACATGTCTGTGGCATGATGCCCCTGTGCTAGACATCACTATATATGATGTGTTGTGATGTGATTTGGATTTTAACATAGCTTTAACAATTTTTCAGTCATATTGCTACAATATCTGCAGTATGGCAGTTTACAGTGATGTCTAGCACTGGGGCATTATGCTGCACACATGTAGCATGATGTCCCACCCAGTCACATTATCCTGACACCAGGCCGACCAGTCCTAACACTAACCACTTAATGCTTAGTACCATGCGAGGCAGCTGTCAGTACAATTTTTTTGTAAGTCTTTGGTATGACTTGACTGGGGATCGAACCCACGACCTCCTGCATCTGAGGTGGACGCTCTAACCACTAGGCCACCAGAGCGGTAGACATCACTATAAAGAACCAAATTGCAGAAAGATATCACAATAAAGAACCACACTGCAGACACTGTAGTGATATGACTCAAATTCATAAAGATATGTTAAAAATCCAAAAACACACAAACACACACAGACACAATACTAATTTTTATGTGAGATCCTTGATTATCTTACTTTAGTGTACATTTTTACAAGATGCACTTTTGTGTTTTAAACACTGTGTCATCTTGTTGTCAAGTGCCAATAAATTCATTCTCACTCTAAATCATCCTTTGAAGGCTTCCCATTGTTTGTAGAATAATCCATCTCTAATGTTCTCCTATGTTGTTGAGGAAGAAATGTTCCTTCACATGCCATTTGAGCTGTCAAGACCGCATCTGCCATTTGACCTCTGGTAATGAAAAACTTGGTCAAACTTTTGGAGTCTCCTGTAGCTACTGCATAAGGTATTGCATTGTCACTGTCCTCCTTCATTAAAAATTTGGTATACCTGTTATGTATAAATATTTAGAATAATTTTTACTATGTTTTCCCTTTACTGATAGAATAATTTCAAAGGAATATCATTTAAATATATCAAATGCTTATTATGATATATTCTTGAGTTCCTCTTGGCTGACAACATGAATCATTTTTAAAACACTATGCCTTTCCCTGACTGGGATGCTATATCGGACAAAAGTAATCTCTATTAGGACATTATGCCTTTCCCTGACTGGGATGCTATATCTGACAAAAGGAATCTCTATTAGGACATTATGCCTTTCCCTGACTGGGATGCTATATCGGACAAAAGTAATCTCTATTAGGACATTATGCCTTTCCCTGACTGGGATGCTATACTTAACAACATGAATCTATTTTAGGACAATATGCTTTTTTCCCTGACTGGGATGCTATACTTAACAGGAATTATACTTGTTCTAGTGGGCACTACTGTCATGTACTAACATTATATGATGTCACATGATGTTATATGATGTACTAAATCTATTATTGCCTTGCCTAATAAACAACACTCCAGGAGAAATGTTCCTTTATGAGAGGGAAATAAGAATATTGTTAGTACTGAAATAAGTGATTGGAAAACACTATATTACTCACTCTTTAAAACACTGTACATAATGGCCATAAAAGTGATGTGTTTTAAGTAAGCAAATTTTATAATGAAGTATGTTCCAACAAAAGGCTGTGTAATAATAGTGCATATTACACAAAAATATAAAAAAATTTCTGATGTGAATGTATGCTATAACTGATACTTAACAGCTGAGTGATAAAGACAAGTAAAACAAGAGTCCCATGAATGGCACATTATACACCTTCCCTGTGTTTAACAGACCTCTGTGTAGGCACTGGTATGATATGGCTGACATGGAAATTCATTTACCAATGAGTCTCCATACACGTGACTTTTGCTCAAGGTATGTCATCTTAAACTAAATTTAATGTGCAGAAACTATTACTTTCTTATTAGACTTACCCATGAATGTAACCTCTAACCTTTGGACCACAGAATCCAAAGGTTCTTTTTATTACATTATATGCAAATTCAAAGTTCAACATCTGACCCCAAATTCAGAAGGTTTCTTTCTCACCAAACATGTAATTCATCCAAAAAGTCACACTGACCTTGATCTTTGACCTTTTGATCCCAAGATCAATAACAATCTTCCTTAACAAAGTCCAAGAAATCCACAAAGACTGATCCAAGTCTGTAATGTTGAACAAATGTTATTGTGCTGAAACCATTTTTCTTCTTTCAGTCGAAGTGACCTTGACCTCTGATCTTTTGATATGTAATTCTATGAGATTCTTTTCTACCCAAGTAGTCCAAAAAAAGATTGGTAACCACAGACAGTCAACAACTCAATTCATTGCACAGAAAGTCACACTGACCTTGACCATTTGCCTTTTGACTCTGAACTGATAGGATTCTTCCTTACCCAAAATACAAGCAATCCACAAAGTTTGGTAACTAACAATGATGGACAACTCAAGTTATTGTGCAAAAAATGAAAATGATAACAGACAGACAGACAGATGGATAGACTAACAGCATCATAAAATAATAAGCTCCACCTTATAACAGACATATACATATTATGTAGCAATGACTATAATACTACAAAATTTAGCCAACTTGATGGGATCCATGACCAAACCAGTGTAGTTATTGAAGAGGGAAGTAGTATCGGGTGAGGGGCTTTATAAAGACAGGCCTCTAAATCAAATGGATTTTCTCAGCTCAAAAAACCCCACTGTGCCTCCTTTATGGGGCAATGGCCCATTTGTATATGTATGAACCTATGAAAGTAAAGAATGAAAAACCAGTGGATATCATGCCACCATGCCATCATTTCTTGCAACTGTATCTTCAATTTAAAAGGTAAAGATCAAATTTGGAATGATGTCGAAGGTATACTTTAAGTTAAATTATTGTTTTCTGTACATGTCAACAAAAGTTCAAGAGTCATTACTGTTAGAATGATGCAAAGGACTAATTTACACCCAATAGTTTTTACCCTGAAAATCCATGATATTATATTTTTAACAGAAGAAGCTCAACTTAGTTTAATGCTTCTGGTAGGTAATCTAATACTTTGAACCTGTTGTAACATTTTTCTGTAGAAAAGCCCAAAATCTCAAAAGACGAAAATCATAGAAAAGAATTCATTATACCCATTATTACATATTCTATGTCATCTCTAACAACAGGTGTGAAAAAGTTTTGATTAAACATTAACTCAGAAAAAGTAATTGCTTTTTAAGTTTAGAACTAAAGTCTTAACTTGCTCAAAATGAATTTCATATATTACACTGACGGCTATTTCAGGATGAAAGATGAGAGGTAGAAATGGAATCTGAGAGCACTAATTTTTAATTAAATATGGGAGATGGGGTAATCTATGACAGGTTTATACCCTTCCAAGAGTGAATTTCAATGTTTCGATGATTATTCAATAACCAAAACATAAATTTCCAGGACCTAAAATACAGAGAGAAAAAGGTGAAAATAACATGGAGTAGAAATTTTAGAAACAATATAACAAAGATATAGTCCAAATTAATTTTTGAGCAAGCAAAACTGATTTTTCTAGGACTCTTTCAAATGCTTCGAAAGTACAATATTGATTTTCAAGAATGTCAAGGCCTTAAATCTGAACAGCTAAAATCAAGTAATTTCTGGATTTTCCAGGATGCCTATGAACCCTGCTATATGCTAATCAGTCCAACTAAAGTTTTAATACAGTAAAAACTGTCATGAGCGACCTCTGCTATGAGCGACCACCTGACATTTCCGACAAAAATCGTAATGCACAAATCGATTTTATTATATAAACGCTCTGTTATGAGCGATCACCTGCTGAACGCGATCAGCAACCGCGATGTCTTGGCAAAATATGCATTTCGACACTGCTATGAACGACCACATCGCAAAAATGAGGATAAACTCCACTGACCTTTATTTAATCCCTGTAAGAACAACCGCTCATACCATTCTAAATAAAAACAAAAAAATTTAAAAAAATAGGCTGGCTACCAATTTGTGAATATTTTAGCTATGCTTATTGTGTTTCATAGTTTCTGTCATAAACCAGTGTTATATAGATTATTTCCTAGTCTGGTTCCCTGCTTCGTATGCTCCCTGCATTGTTCTCTGCCATTTGTATAGGGGTGAGCAACGCAGGGAGCATACAAAGCAGGGAACCAGACTAATTATTCCCACACTTAGCCTGCTTCCCAGCCTTAAATCACAGGACCCGACATCCATGTGAACGACCATATCGCGAGAACAGACGGACACCACTGACCTATATGGAATCAATTGTTACAACGACCGCTTGATTACTAACGATTGTTCTGATCAAAAACAAGCATAAAAGGAATATTAAAAAAAAAAAAAGGATTGTTCCTACCGGTGATGGATACTACAGTCCATAAACCAGGCTAATGTACATGTCACGAATTGCTGTTGCGGTGCCAAAGTTGACGTAGTGGTCGCGTATATTGTTTGTCTTTTAGAGTTAATCCGTATTGCCGGGGGTGAATAAGGTCAACGTCTATTAAACCAGACAAATTTTAAGGCTGGAGAAAATAATTACTGTAACTGAAAAAGTGAAAAAGAGCACACCACTCGCAAAAAGGTGGTTTAAACGTTGGTAAAACAAATTTAGGTTGTTATAAAGAAAAAGAAGTAATTCAGAAACAATTTCATATGCTAAAATATGTGATCTTCAAAATTAAATGTGATTTCATGTTTAATGACAGAAGTATATCTTATTGCTATATAATTTTGTTTTAGATGAATGCATACAATATTTTAGCAAGAAATATTAATAAAGAATAGAATATATGTACAGTGATTGTGGTCATTTTTCCTGAAATTGTTCTGAAACTGGACCTTGGAAACTGGTCTTTTTGTACAAGCCTGCTATGAGAGACCACCTGTCTTGAGAGACCGCTTTTTGTTGGCAGAAGGGGCGGTCTCTCATAACAGGTTTTACTGTAGTAGCAGAGTCTTTGAAAAATGGTTACCAATTCTCTTCCCCTTCAAAATCAACACCATCAAAAAGCTCCAGACACATCCTGATTGGACTTGTATTTACCTGGTAGCAAGATCTTTCCAGTATTCTATGGACACTCCTGGGGCTACAGACAGTGCTTTCTCCCACTGCAAGAGAGAAATCTGTGACATACACCAGCATCCAGACTAAATATGAAGAGCAAACTGATAAATCTTATACACAAGTCATGTGGTAAATAGTATTAATCCGCTTTCATTTAAAACCATCTTTCAATACCATTATATGTAGAACTTCCTTCACTAGACATAATACCTAATTTAATGAATACCATTTAATGAATACCCATTTAATGAATACCTGTTTAATGAATATCCATTTAATGAATACCAATTTAATGAATACCCATATAATGAATACCCATTTAATGAATACCCATATAATGAATACCTGTATAATGAATACCGGTTTAACGAATACCCATATAATGGCAATGTCGCCTAGCAGTACTAAACCATATGCTCCACCTTATTTTTAGGTGTCTTGAAACAGTTTCTTGTCTCAAATGCACACCATCCACATATTTTGATCACGATACAAGATACACAACTCAATATAATTTGTAGAAACCATTTTTCTGTGACCTTGACATTTGATCCATTGACACTAGACTTGATAAGTCTTTCTTGACTCAAATGTAAGTCATCCACAAAATGTAGTCATGGTTTTGTGGAGCAGGTTTGTAAAAACTGTTTTCATTCTTGGAGACCTTCTTACATTGACCATTGACCTTTTAAGTCCCAAATCAATGGATGTCTATCTTGTTTCATATGCAAGCTATCTACTGAGTTTAGCATGGAATGTGGTACAGAACTTCAGTAGTTTGGTTAAAATATTATCCTTATGTTCATCTGATGCTGACCCTTGACCCCCACCTTGTCCCCTCACAAGCAATCCTTCTTGTGCTACAATCATTTTAATTTTATCCCAGAATGAGTATCCTCTCAAGAGCAAGACAAAAGTCTGAATAAAATGACCCACGTACCTCTCCCAGCTCCACCATAAGTTCACAGTATCGCTGGATATTGCCAAGTTTAATATGAATCCCTGTTGCTTCCTTCAACCTGTCTTCTTTAGAGCGTGACCCAATCCCACCGCCAAACTTGGACATCTTGATCATCTCAAGCTCCTGGGCTTCTGACTTATAATAATAATAATAATAATAATAATAAAGGCTTTATTTAAAGAGCGTAAAGCAATTAGCTAAGAACTAATCTACCTTGAGGCTCTCATACAAAGGAATTTATTTATTTTAGCTGCATCTCAGAAGCCACTGGATATACTGGGTTTGGAAGAAGGAAATAGAGTGTGCATTTCTAATCTCAACTGGAATACTATTCCAGAGCAAAGTTCCAGAGTATTGGAAACTTTTTTTAAATAATTCCTTATTTGGTTTGGGAATTTTATTCTGTTTGGTAGACATGGATTGCAGGTGGGGAGTATTACCAGGTAGCCTATACTGGAACAGTGATTGTACTGTTACGAATATGTAACTGAATTACTTTTGTATTAGTTTTGAATTCTTTTTCTATTTTAATTTTGTTTCATTACATTTTATTGTAATGATTATTTTCTGTTATAAAACAGTTTTCTGTGCATTACAGGGAGAAGATATCTTATCCTACTAAGAAGCCATAAACTTGAACTGACTTTTTTACTGATATGTTTGGTATGTTCAGTCCATGATAAGTTATTGTCTACCA
Source organism: Megalonaias nervosa (assembly GCA_016617855.1). Taxonomy (NCBI): domain Eukaryota; kingdom Metazoa; phylum Mollusca; class Bivalvia; order Unionida; family Unionidae; genus Megalonaias; species Megalonaias nervosa. Next base: position 16,548 of record JAECUM010025186.1, on the reverse strand, counting down.
AAACACCAAGTAGACTATCATGACAGACCATTTGCAAATTTCTATCCTTCTATGTCAGACATAGTTCATCACTATCAAGTTTTGTCATTTTTTGCAGTTTTGAGATAAGTAATAGTTTAGTTTTACCAGTATTTACCACCATGCCATTGCATGTGCACCAATTGTCCAGTTTGTTTAGGGCATTCTGTAAAGAAATTTCAAGTTCATGCTTTGCATTTTGGATATCTGACAATGTTGTGTCATCTGCATAGAGATCTGTAGATGATATTGAGTCTATAATAAATAAAATAAATAGTAATGGACCTAGAATTGAGTTGTGGTACTCCAAATCTAATTGTTCCAGGTTCAGACAGAACACTATTTATATAAACATGTTGTGTTCTCTCACTTAAGTATGAAGTAAACCATCTAACTGTGCTTTCATCACATTGGTAGATTTTCAGTTTCTTCAAAAGGATTTCATGATCCACCATGACTTTCCAAATGGAGTTTGTGTTGCTCTTTTGTTTTCAAGCAATGATTGATAATTTTTTTTAGCTTTTTAATCATACTTGTTATTTTATTTCTCCATACTTTATACTATGCATGGTTTCCCATAGCCTTGAATTGGTCTCGTGTTTTCGTAGCATCTGGGATTTCAGTAGTAAGCCAATTAGGTTGGATTTTATTCTTTACTTGATGTACTTTCAGTGGTGCATGCTTAGAGACTACATCCATAAATAAGTCAGTCCACACCCTCAGAGCTTCATCCATGTCATCCAAATTTTGGATCATATTCCATGGAACTTTATATAGGTCACTGAGAAATTGTTCTTCATTAAAATATTTGAACAATCTGTAAGTGATAGTTTTGTATTTTTCTTATTTCTCTTGCATTTAACCTTTCTTGTCAAAAAGTAGGATAGTCGTCACTAAGACCAACATTCGGTACATTAACACAAGCCATATTGTCTGGTAGGTTGGTATAAATGTGATCAATAAGAGTGCTTGATTTTTCTGTTACCCTTGCGGGCTCATTTACCAGCTGGACTAGGCCTAATGATTCAATAAATTCCATCCAGTTGTTCCTTATTTGAGTATTGAGAAGGTCCTTATTTATATCACCAAGTATATGCGTTTCTTTCTCCTGTGCAAGAACATTTTCCATTTGTTTCAAAAAGTTATTATTCCAAATTGTTTTGGAGGAAGCTGGCCTATAAATGAAACCAGCTAGGAATGATTTTGCATTATTTTGAGAAATTTCCACCCAGATACTCTCAATTTCTTGCGACTCCAAGTCAAGTCGCATTTCTGCATTTACATCTTCCTTAATGTATACAACAGGACCTCCCCCTGCTGTCTCTCTGTCCCTGTGTAATGGTTTATTGTAGCCTTGACAGTGAAATAGATTATCATTGTGGTTAGCATTTAATTTGGTTTCAATGAGTCCTAAAACATGTATATTATTTTCCTTGGAAGACAACATTTAACTTAATCTGGTCTATTTTTCCCACTATAACTTGTACATTTAAGTGACCCATGTTAAAACCTCTTGTATTTAGTTTCATATCAATTATATATATGTCATCATTTAAACCAGAACATCAGTTAAAAAGATAACATGGCTGATACTTGGCAGTCAGATATCATATTTGTTTATGTATCAGTCAAATATCATATTTGTTTATGTATCAGTCAAATATCATATTTGTTTATGTATCAGTCAAATACCATATTTGTTTATGTATCAGTCAAGTATCATATTTGTTTATGTATCTGTCAAATATCATATTTGTTTATGTATCAGTCAAATATCATATTTGTTTATGTATCAGTCAAGTATCATATTTGTTTATGTATCAGTCAAATCTCATATTTGTTTATGCATCAGTCAAATATCATATTTGTTTATGTATCAGTCAAATATCATATTTGTTTATGTATCAGTCAAATATCATATTTGTTTATGTATCAGTCAAGTATCATATTTGTTTATGTATCAGTCAAATCTCATATTTGTTTATGCATCAGTCAAATATCATATTTGTTTATGTATCAGTCAAATATCATATTTGTTTATGTATCAGTCAAGTATCATATTTGTATAACAGTAAATGCTCTGCTCTAAAGTCAGATATTCTCACATCAGTACAGATAGAGATTTTCCGGGTGGAATGCTGATGCAGAAAATTCTCATCCTACCTTCTACATGCCTAGTTATCCAACCTCATGTGATGTCACAACAGCATTCTGATTGTCTAAATGTTACTCTGATTTCTTTTATGACACCATCAAATGCTCAATCTGCCATGATCTGCAATTTTTCTATGAGTTTAATTTCAGTATTTTAGCCATTTATCTGTGTTTTAACCATTTTTCCAATTTTACACAGAATTATTCAGTGTAAACTAAATATTACATAATCTTTTGTAAAGATGTAAAAATTGTCAATTGATACTTTGTTGTCGTATTGTTTAAAAACCCCATTTTTGGACCAGGCATATGAGAAAACCCAACAAAACAAGTGTATTCGTACTGGATAATTCCACCCTATGGGTCATAATTTGTGTGTAGGAACTTGGCAAAGTCCACATTCTTGCCCAAGAATTATGATCTTTCATGTGGGATTTTCCCATCCCTCATTATAATGCAGAATACATTCTAATGATGCAACTGTAGGTTTATGATTACAAATAAACAGTATCTACCCTGATCTTCCTGCGCATACTTCAATGGAAGATCTTTGTCTATATTGTAGTGTCTGGTTACGATGGTTCTTTTTTAAGTGTGTGGGTTTTCAACTTTTTAAAAACAATTTATAGGCTAAGAGTAATTTCAAGCAGTTTAATATCACTTAAAAATTTGTGGGTTGCTGTGCATTTCTTGTGCAAATTTTACCAACTGTCCATAGTGACAGCTGAATGAGTATTTAAAAAATGTGCACAGGCTCAAAGGCAAAAACTACCCTTAACAAACAGATAAAGAAAAGTGCCTTGTTAGCAACTGAATAGATGGCAGGTCATAAACAACCAATGATTTCCCATGGTCTTGTACACTTTTCATCAACTGTATGATTTCCGTTTATAATACAGTTATTATTTTGTAATAAGTAACAGAACTCACAACTAATGCATTGTACATCCAAATCTCTCCACAGATATTCAAAAAAAGTTTCCAATAATCTGGAACTTTGCTCCAGATTACTATTCCAGCTGAGATTAGATATGCCCACTCTATTTCCTTCTTCCAAACCCAATATATCAAGTGGCTTCAGAGATGTAGTTAAAATGAGAATGAAAACAATCGTATTTGTATTCATGAATGCCTCTGCACATCATTAAATATACTACTGATCTATTTTGTCACTAATTGCATACTGCATGTATATTCACTATGTGGGTTCAATATGTCTGGGAAAGTATCCACCTGGTGAAAGGAAAGAAAGCAAGTATATTGTATCTAAACATGTAGATGCTACTATGATTGGTATGCATGTGTGTGTATATGTGTACATTTTATGTAAATAAATCCCTTTGTCTGAGAGCCTCAAGGTAGATTACTTCTTCAGCTAACTGTATTACCCTCATTAAAAAAAGTTATTATTATTATTATTATTATTATTATTAGAGTTACAAAATCCCTATGACACATTTTAAGTAACAAATGACATCATTTTGATGACATCATAATGTAGTGGTTATGTCATTTCAAACTGTGTTGCAAGGCCTAGCATAGATTTAATACAAGTAAACCTCCTAAAACATGGTATATAGATACATTGTACACTACTGTAAATATGGTATATAGATACACTGTACACTATTGTTAATATGGCATATAGATAAATTGTACACTATTGTAATTTACATACAATTTATTTTATCCATCCTATTCTATTTATTGATGACTAGGAATGAATGCAGACAGACAGATGGAGAGAAAACAACCAATCAGGGGAGTAGAAGCAAAAACAAGTACAACATTTAGATAAATGATGCAAACTGAACAATCAGTAAAGTGACAGATAATTGTCCTTGGAATTCTGTAAACAAGAGCTATCAGAAGAGAGCATTGTCTGTCTGCACACCAATGTAACATTTAATGAAGACTAAGCTGTTTGAATTTCTAATGAAATGCAAGCATACTCATTTGGAATGAAGTGGAAATGCATTTACTTAAGTCAGGTTTTCCATTTTCAAGAATGCTAAAGGGAGAGAACTATGGCATTCATTCCTAAATTATTAAAAGTGTGCTTTTATAAAATTGTAAATGCATAAAATCAAATTTTTTAGAAAATTACTTTTCTCCAAAAATACTTGCCTGATCACATCAACATTAGAATATAATCCTACTACCTCTCAAATGAAACCTTATTAAAAGATGAACAATCATCTTTTCTGTCTATTTCACGTCGACAAAGGGAAATAAATCTCAATCATTACTTCCCCTTGCACCTCCAGTTGTCACTAGTATTTAAGCTGAGTGATATGAGAACATAGATTCTCACATGGTGGGGTGGTTGGGAGGGTTTCTAGGTAATGTGATCAGGTAAGTATTCTCAGAGAAACATAATTTGCTTTAAAATTTAAAAAGTTGCTTTCTCCTTCAAACTCATTCCCTAATCATATTACATTAGGAGAATAGGTAATAGGAGGAGGGAATGATAAGCATCTGACCTCTACCTTGGGTGTCCTCTAGGTAATTATGGCTGGATTCCCCATGTGAATGATAACCTGTTCTCCTTTCTTTTTTCCCCCAGAACCCTTCCCAGCTGATTGACAGTGTGTCCACAGCCCAGTGTCTCTGTCTGGAACTGGGGAGACAAAGGTGGGCATTTACTTGTAATTCCATCTTGTTGCACAAAGTTCTATCATTAGACACTTCCGTAAATGCCTAGTCAGAAGACTGATGGGTGGCGAGATTATACTCTGTAAATGATCTGCCCCTTCCTGGATAGAAAATGTCTGTCATGAATATGTCTGGTTTTTACGAAGATTTTTATTTCTTCACACCAACATAGAAACTGTCAAATCTGAACACAGTTTTTCATGAGAGACAATCCTTCCAGAGTTTGAATGCATTGATGACAACCTTCATTTCTAGAAGGTTCATGTGGAGAGATGGATCCTCTGGCTTGAAACATGCCACTGACCTTAGTGAAGTCCTGCAAAAGGTGGACACTCCAACAGTATGTACAGACATCGGTACATACAGCTCTCCCCCGTTATAAAGTGGTAGTCATGGTCCATAACTGCCAATCGTGTTACATACTGAACAGCAGTATCATAGTGAAATTGATCAATAATGTTGAGTGTACGTGTGTGTGGGAAGGATGTGTAAAAAAAAACCACAGCAGTCGAATGTATAGTAATATTGTTAGTTTATGTAAATTATGGGTATTATTTTCACTGCATTGAAAAGTAAATAAAAAATATACCAAGCTTAAGATTGCTTTCTTTCAACCCATATTGTTATACATATGAAAGAAGAGTTCATGTGTAACATTAAAAACAGTGATATAAACACCTCATTTTAAAAAATATACTTGCCAGTTATAATTTGTATCTACAGCTGCATCAAGTTTCAAGTGATTAAAATATTGCAATTCACTTGCAAAAAAATGATTAAATTTAAAGAATTAGGTTGCACTTGAGGGCAACGCAGCCTGATGTTAAAAGCTTAATTTCTTTTCAATTAGGAGCTCACAATCACATATTTACCACTTCTACACTCATTTTGCAATTAAATAAATGAACATCTATCTGTAACAAGTGCACTATGCAATGTCAAGTAAAAACAATTTTCTCAATAAAATATCTTGTTTTCAGTTTGAAATATCAGGTACATATGATGATTAGCAACAGGGTGGTGTCACAATATGTGCAGCATGCTTCTAGCAATAACATGTATGGCAAGCTGTATGTATGTAATCCATTTAAATCCAGTGATGTCCAAACAAACACATTTGTTCAAAAAAAGTACTACTAACAGAACAAACATTATCCACTCACATGATGTGCATTTCCTACTGGAAATATTTCGTGATTTTAGGTTGTCTGAGACTAGATAATTTTTGCTTTTTTTTTTTTAAGGCAAAGTCTATGATATTTCTCAGCTGTGAAAGTTTCAAGGCTCAGTATCCTGGTGTTCTAACTGCATTGGTCATTTCTAGGATGCAAATATGGCTTCAGAAACAGAATGGGGTGTTTCCGGCAGGTACTCCTGCTCACTGTCAATAGTAGATCCTACTTCCTGTTGATCCGGATCTAAATTCTCTCTTTTGGCACCTGGGAGGAACTGGATAATGTCAATTTCAGTCTTACATTCAACAGTGGGGCGGTCCTCATCAATTTTGATCCAGTGCCGAACATTGTCAAACAAGTTAAAATGTCTGTGTAGCACAGCTTTAGCCTCTTCACAATCCTTAAAATCACAATCCTATTCACAAAATAAACTTTCCTTTTCTTAAACATCTCCACTGTGAGACCAATGTCTTAATTCGCTCATAAATACTGATAAGACTAAACTCACGTTTAAAGTCTGATTTCACAGGAAAGTGACAATCGTTTGAATAGTCCTAATTTGCACTTCAGCACATTATGCAAATAAACATCTCTTCTGGGTTGCACTGCAACAGGTTATAGAAAAAGAGTCAGCAAGTCGCCATCCAAGTAATAAACAGTGGTTGACAACTGGATGGTCTTCTGTATAATCAGTGAGCTGTGTTTACAGAGATCAAGTCACTAATCTGCTGGGGTGGCTTTTGTACTAAAGGCAAATTCGTCAGCCATGTGCACTTTAGCGAAATACAACAACTGATATGAACCAATGACAATTATGGCTTATTCGAGACATGGGTAATTTTGGGTGTTCAACGGCCTGTTAGGAATACAATATTTTACCTTGCCTGAATGCAATATTGGCTAATTTGAGTTAAACTGTGACTGTAAAAACAAATTCTGGTAATGCCCAAGTCAAGTACAGTAGTTTTTGATGTAAAGGTATCAGCTGATAGACATCAAAAATTTGTAACGTTTTTAAAAAATAAAATTTCTTAAAATTTGGATTTTGGGGTCCATAGTGCTACCATATTATATTCAGAATCACATTATAGTGAAGAACAGTACAGTCATTTCCACTTGGGGCTTCTCTGGAGGGACCCCTGGCATCAGCAAACCCTAGATGCATCACAGACTTAGAAATGATTATATGTCAGGCATGATATTAACTTGTTGATCGAGGGGACCAGAAGATGGGCACCACTCTGCTAGTAATGTCATCTGTAAAGGGTGCATAAAAAGATCGCTGAGTGTAATCAAGTCCACTGCTGCATTTAATAATCGAGGAGTTGAAATATCTCTCTCACTGAAATCCAAGTCCTGTTGGAAATTGACTCAACCAGTTCCATGATTGCCAGGAAACTGTGTCCCACTGTAATTGTTGAGAAATTCCATGCCCAGGTGGACAAAATAATGGAATGAATGGATGAAAATCTGACTTGTCCAAGTTTACAAGAAAGCTTAGGCAACACAAGTGAAAGGAGATCATGTCTGCCTTGGAGTAGAATTGAATTTACCATACCTTTTTGAGGATGTCATCCAAGAATGATACTGTTGTTGTAGACGAGGTCAACTGGATAAAGTAACAATGCAATCCATAATCTTGATGAAAACCCAAGGCTGATACTGAGACCAAAGGGTATGACTATGAACTGATAAACCATATCATGTTAAGCAAACCTAAGGAATTTTCATGATGCTGGGTAGGTAAGGACATGAAAATATGTGTTAGATCAAGACTAATGGCATACTTGTCCTTTCTGATGAGGAGATGGATTCATCTCACCGTTTCCATCTTGAATTTTGGTGGTAGAATGTATTGATTGAGGTGACAGGTCAGTGATCTGTTTTCAGTTCACCTCCTAGATGAGAAAAAGTCTTGAATAAACCATGAAGATTGTGGTTTTGACACAATCTCCACTGCCTGTTTTGGTGATGAGAGACTATCTCCTGAACAGTTTCATCCTTCTCCCCATCTGATAACATATCCTGCCATTAGAAGGAGAGAGGAAGAAACAGGAGATAATGGGATAAAGAAAACCTGAACCTGCTCCGAAATGATTTATATCAACTATCTGTTTTGTTTCAAAATATTGATCCAATGTGATTGTAAATGAAGGAGTCTGGTTCCCCCCTCCCTTAGACTGTCCGTGGGTGGTGGGGTGGTACGTCAGTAGTGGGAGACAGAGATTTGGGGTGGCAAAACTTGGTTTATTACCTCCCCTGTAAGAGTGCTCACTAGATTGGTTCAGCTTGAGATCTGATGGTAATAGATCCCTTTGCTTGTCTTGCCTACTTTCCATCCATTGTTGCCAGTTTCTAAAACAAGGATACAGGTGGAGTGGCATGTTGCCTCCAAACCTTTTCAAGTTTGCAGCAGCAAGCCAAAATCATCCTTAATGCAGGCAGAGGCCATCAACACATTCATCAATGAATGTTGATATGCTTTGTTAAGGACTCAAGCAATTCGGGCTGTTGATTCTCAGGTGTATTGGCTAGCTGAGTTTACCCACCAGAGAGAAAATTGCCACGGAGGTCTGGTATGCCTGGAGTATGGCTGGCATAGTTACTGACCATACAGTGGGCGGTTCGGCAGGTGCCGTGGGCACGGTTGGATGAATCATTAAGATCTCTATAACTGTAGAGATACGAAGCCAAAGACCTGGATAAACAGATGGATCTATCACTAAGACCACAGTAAATGTAATCACAAGTAGCCATTGACATGTTAGGATGGAAAATCTGTCATTATGATTTAACTGAAGATAGATGAAGCTGCTCATTTGGTGACATGGATGAATCTTTCATAAAGATCCCATGATTGTGAAGGTTTGGCTGACTGGACTGGCTTGACATCCAGCTCAATTGGTCATAATATCGTGGACCACTATACAGTAGCAAAGGATAGATATGCTGGATCTATTAAAAACCCTACAAATCTGGACTTAGGTGCAAAGGTTATGCTCAGACACGCAGGGCAGCGGGGGACTTACGCCACCTGGGCTGCCTAAAATGGGGATACACATCTCATTGTATCATAATTACTTGTAGGCATTTTAAAATCTGCATCATCACCCTCATTCTTTGTCTTAAACTTGTTTTATTATTATACTTCATCAACAGGTTTCACTGAAATGACAAGATAAAACAAAACACAACAAAAATGTATAAATAAATGAATACCTACAATGCAAATACTGCACGATACTTATGAAGCAGATATTTGTACATACAGAGCATGACACATATTTGTCTTCTTTAGCCTTGAATTTCTTGTATTTATTACCCTTTGTCAACAGGTTTCACTGAAACAATGAGATAAAAACAGAACACCACAAAATTGTATAAATTAACAAATGCCATAAACACTGCATCATACTGACAAAGCACATATTGTATACGCAAGGCATAATTCATGCATGTCTTCCTTAGCTTTAAATTGTTTGCATTTATTACACTTTATCGACAGGTCTCACTGAAATGATGATATAATACAAAACACAACAATAATGAATAAATTAACAATTCAGCATGTTAATAAGACGCTAAATAACACATGTTAATAAATGGGTGAATGAGCTATAGGCAGTGTGCATGAAACCATGAAAAACAAAATGCATCAATGATAGCATGTTCTACCATGCTGTCTAAAAACTGTCAAGTCCGAGATAGTGTAAAATATTCTCAAAACTCAGAAAGTAATATTTACCACCTGTTTAGGAATGAAATTTAAATCCAAATACATAAAATAAAAAATCCTGTATCGATGGTTCAAACTGAACACAAATTTGACTTTGGATTCACAGGAGGTGCCACATACAATATTGCTGCATGGATGCAAAGCTTAAAAACTAGCAAGACCAGGCGGCAGCAAGGGGAGGTAATGGGCAAGAGTTATTTCCCTTTGTTTATATGCGATAGAGGGAATAGACAATTTTTCGTCTTTTTTCGTAGGGCTGGGTTTGGGAGGCAGTAGGCTTATATCCTAACATTAATGTGATCAGGGAATGTATATAAAGGAGAAACGCAAAAGGCAGCACTGAATTTATGATAATTAAAATACAACTGCAATGTGTGTAAATATAAATATGACTGAAGAGTACTTGTCTGCAAATTTTTAAGTTTTGTTTCATTCAATAAAGATTCTATATACACACCCATTTGTGATGATGTCATCACATCAATGGCAGATGGTTTCTTTTGTCTGTAAGATGCGAATAGTTGTGTGACAGTGTAAAGAATCTGGTCCTGGATAATCAACCATGAAATTTAGCAGCTGGTTGAAAACAATTGCTTTTTAATAAAATTATGAAATGAAGTGTATTTGTATTGCTCAGTTTTTGTCTATCATTCATTATTCTGTATTCATTATTTGTATCTGCACTCTCCAATATCTTCAAAATGCAGCAGTAATATTTCTTGAGAAATTGACCTAAAATCATAGGTCAAAATTGTGAATGTTTAACATGTAAGTCACAACGACCTTCTACTGGTATGATAATCTAGTACTCAATACATATGATCCACAGACAAAGCTACATTACTTTTCACAGAAAGCTGCATGAGACATGAGTATAAGAAACACAACTACTTTTGGCATGACAGTTTAGTTCTCTCCAAAATGGATCCACACAACAAACTAAAAGACCCAGTAAGTCAAAATGTCCAAAAAAAAGTCACAGTAATGCAAAGTAAATGAATGGATGATGAAGGATATACAAATAAAACAAAAACACTATCCTATTCCATGCATATTTGATGATGGAATTGTACAGCAAATCTAATAAACAAATTTTGTTATTTTTTTTTTTTAAAACATGCCCTTTCTAACTTTTTCTCCAATGGACAATTCCTGTTGCACTGGACTACATAAGCCTTCAAAAAACAAAACCTACAAGAATTATTAATCAAAAGAGATAAGATTTGTGTGAAGATATGACTTAATGAAACATACATGATTTACAATTTTCAATGTAGAATCATAGACCTCTTGTTCTGAGACAAAGAAAATCCAGAAATGTATTTTCTCCAGCAAGATTCAACACCCTCTGATTATGGCCCTTTAATATTGTTTGTTCCAAAAAGTTTGTCTCTTGATCTTTTTACTTTCATTTATTAAAAAAACCACAATGTAAATGTATGGATTTATAATATTTATTCCATGATATGCCCTGGACACCTGTGTACATGTTTTTTTTTGTTTGTTTTGCTTTTCGGGGTTTGTTTTTTTACACAGACAGTGTGCTAATCACAGGTACAAGTATGCTCAATAAGAATTCAAAAACACTGGTAAGCATGGATGAAGCAGAGAATTATGTAAAAATATCTTACAGATTTGAACTTTAAGAAATGTTTGACATGGATGATGCCTTTGCTGTAGTTCTGAGAAAGCATACTGTCATCCATCCCCTGTACAACCGATACTAGCTCCCACAGGTTTGTGGTCCCTCCAGGGGACTGAAAAATTATCAATAACACTTAAATATTTTATTATATATACTCAATTATGAGTTATGTTAAACTGTAAACAACAGGCCCTTATTTGTTGTCACACAATAAGGGTGTATGCTGTTTGTTCTACTAATTAGGGCTTACAAACTGCACAGACCATATTTACTAGTGCATTATGTAACAACAGATCAGGGTGTAAATTGTTCGAAGTTGGATATGACTTGTATGGAAGTATATATGGTACAGTGCAACCTGTTTAGTGGACACCTCTTTACAGTATGTTTAAATGAGCAACTTTCCATAATTTCATATTCAACTTCTATGTAAACGGCACCTATCCTAAAAGAACACAGCTGTGTGGTTCCTTTAGTGTCCCATAACTGACTAGTTTCATTTCCAAAGTAAAACATGTCTAATTAGATTGGATAGTGGTTTATGGCACATCAACACTAGAATGTTATAATATACAGAGGCAGCAGAGTAAAGTGCCTTGAAGAAAAGACACACTGAGGTGATGATCTGACTTGATTCAATGGCAGGAATTGAACCCATACTTTTGTGGTCACAAGTCCAATACCTTGCCCACTGCTGATGACTGTCTAGTAAACTTCCTCTGGACTACCATTGAAACCATTCTGGTCTACAACTGATACCATTCTGGACTACCACTGAAACCGTTCTGGACTACAATTGTTACAGTAACCATTCTGGGCAACTGCTGATACCATTCTGGACTACCATTGAAACCATTCTGAATTACCATTGTTACCATTCTGGGCACCCACTAATACTATTCTGGGCACCCACTGATACCATTCTGGACTGTACTATTGATACTATTCTTGACTACCACTGACATCATTCTGGAGTACCAATGATACAATTGTGGACTACCATTGATACCTTTCTGGACTCTTCTATTGATACCATTCTGGACTATCATGCCGTTCTGTACTACCACTGATACCATTCTGTACTACCACTGATACCATTCTGGACTACCACTGATACCATTCTGGACTGCAATACAATTCTGGACTACCATGATACCATTCTGGACTGCAATACAATTCTGGACTACCACTAATACCATTCTGGACTGCAATACAATCCTGGACTACCACTGATACCATTCCGGACTGCAATACAATCCTGGACTACCATTGATACCATTCTGGATTACCATACCATTCTGGACAACCACTGATAACATTCTAAATAGAGAATGTTTTAAGCAGATGGTTATATTTCAATCAAAAAGAAGAAGAAACTGAGAATGACCTGTGTTTTGACATGACATGCTTGATTGATTCTTCTTTGATTGACACCATGTAAAAAATTTGTCTAGAGTACTTACATAAGCAACATATTTTCAAACCAGAAGAAATTAAACCTATTTTTATTTGAAATTACTGCTAAAACTTCTGGATAAAGTTCTCAACAACATTTACTTGATGTTATTGCCACTTTCAGATACTAAACCCCACTGCTTAGCTTAATAAGACTGAGACAACCTCCCATGACAAATACAACAATAAACGACACTGCTTAGCTTAATAAGACAGAGATACCAACCCCCCTTCCACAAGATACATACAAGCCATGTTGTCATATTTAAATAGAGTCTATATGCACGACCGGATGTGAGATTCTTTGAATTCTGTTTTTGTTTTTTAGTTGGCATCCAATCTGGAGTTTTGAAAAAAAATTAAAATTTCAAAGTTTGTACATTTGTGCTGATGCCACTGTAAGAAATGGTATTTACTAAATATATATTATACATTGGCTGGGTATTTACATTTGCAGTTTGTAGCAACCAAAACATCCATGAAAACTGGTACCCAACACACATAATAAGGCCCAGAACTGCATGTTAAGCCCATGATTTAAACAGTGCTGTCAAACAAGTAACCTTGATCCAAAGGTCAAAAGGTTAAGGCACATGCCACAGAATGATTTATCTGATGTAAAAGGTATACCCATCAAGAACTTTAGGAAAAATATACAAAATAGAAAAAATTTAATGAAAACATTAGTACAAATCTTCTCTTTGACCTTGCCCTCAATGCCAAAGGGGCAATCCATATGTAACAGAATGATTCATAATGAAATCATCCTATGTATGAACAATATTCCATCAAGGGGTTTAAGAAATATAAACAAATAAACAACTGTAAACAGAACCTCAGATTTTTTATGACTGTGACCCTGAATGCAGATTTTAAATGACTGTGACCCTGAATGCAGATTTTAAATGACTGTGACCTTCAATGCAGATTTTAAATGACTGTGACCTTCAATGCAGATTTTAAATGACTGTGACCTTGATCCCAAGGTGCTTAAAGGGAAGTGGGCAGGAGCAGAATGAACTGCCTTAGGTTCATAGTAACTTGTATATTATAAATCTACCAAGGAGTTCAGTAAATATAAGCAAATGAAAAAACTTTGACCAAAGCATAAATACAACATTTTCTATGACTGTGAACTTGACCCAAAGGTCAAAGATGCAAAAACACATGTGTCACAGAATGAATAGTCTAAGATTACAGATTATTTATTCCAAATATGATGAGAATCCATCAAGGGGTTTAGAAATATATGCAAATGAACAATTTGGACAAAAGCTTAACTGTTGATGCCACCACTATAACATCTGCTGAAGATGGAAAAGTGCTACATCACAACTATCACATCTGTTGATGATGGAAAAGTGCTACATCACAACTATCACATCTGTTGATGATGGAAAAGTGCTACATCACAACTATCACATCTGTTGATGATGGAAAAGTGCTACATCACCACTATCACATCTGCTGATACTGGAAAAGAGCTATAACACCACTACCACATCTGCTGATGGTGGAAAAGTGCTAAAATCACTACGATATCTGCTGATACTGGAAAAGTGCTATAACACCACTATCACATCTGATGATGATCGAAAACTCCTACATCATGCTTGTCATTAACATGGGCTCAACAAAATGAATCATTGCAGACAACCCAAGAGTCTACATATCAGAAGAATTCAGTGGAATTCTATGACTCTGCAAACTGTCCTACAATTTCCACCCCTCTTTCAACAGTTTAATCCACCCCTCTTTCAAAACTTTAACACAATATCCTCATGTTGACAATCAGAACACTGCTGACAGGAAAGTTAAACATTAATAACTTTATTCAAAGGACAATTGTGTTGTGACCCATAAAGTAAAAGGGTAACATTGTGTACTGGTTTTCATGCATTAAAGACTACTTTTAACTAACAGACCACTTGAATACAATATCAGGATACAGATGAATCATTGATAAAAGTATATTTAATAGTCCTACAAGTTCTCTCCAACCTAAATTACTGTCAAATAAACCTTTTCTTCTTGCCAATTTTGATATCCTCTTTGATTCCTGTTTTTTTAAACCTCCACTTTTTGCATTCCACCAAATATGATGGATGAGCCAAGATATAATAGTAAATTTGCCAAAAATGAATTAAAATTTTGTTTTTTGGAGTAAAATTAATTTTTTTACTTATCCTGCCACTTCTGTGTTGCTAACCTATTTTTGTGCCAAAAACTCACTGTCCTTTCAATGTGAATGCATCCTCACATAGAGTGAAGAAAATAGGTTAGCTATGCAATGGTGGCAGGATAAGTAACTGCTGCTATTAAAATTACTATTTGTTCTTGGTAATCTAACACAAGATTCCACAAAGTGCAAAATACTACCTATTAAGACTCAATATCCTCCATTAATATAAGCCTTTCCTGCATTGAACTTAGAATTAGGCAAAATTAAAAGTGTGCCTAAAATAAGATTGTATGAATTCTCTCTTCTACTCACCAAGAAAAATTTTGAGAAGAATTTAAGAGAACGTGCCCTGAGGTTCTGTGGAAACTCTTCACTCTGAAGTTTTAAGTCCCTGGATGTCTTTCCAGTCAGCAGTGGGGATGTTAAGGAGGTACCTTTATCTGAAATAGAACAAATGACACAGAATGTATATTGTTACCTGACCCTATCACTATGTACCTATATAAATATCAGCAATCATTATTTGCAAGACCTCTAGCTGAAGTGAAATTTGGTATTTTAAATCTGAAATTAGACCAACAATGACACTGCTGTACATGAAATAAGTGTATTTATTATCCTCATGCTTTTCTGAAAGCACTGTTATAGCCTCCATCTATCTGTTCATCCATCCATCTGTTTATCTTTCTGTACATCTGCCATTTACTACATCTCCAATGAAACCAGTGTGTGGAAATTCACAAAACTTTGTAGTTATGTTGCCCTTTCAGTAACCATCTGCAACAGGAGTGTTATCCAAGGTTCTGTTATAGTCTATGAGATCAAAGGTCTAACAAGCAAATAATCACTAGTTCCCTTGTAGTCCTATGAAGAGATCGTCTTATGAGCAAATAATCACTAGTTCCCTTGTAGTCCTATGAAGAGATCATCTTATGAGCAAATAATCACTAGTTCCCTTGTAGTCCTATGAGTAGATCTAAGTCTAATGTGAAATAATCACTTGATCCCTTTTAGTCTTTTGAAGAGAACAAAGTCTAATGAGCAAATAATCATTAGTTCCCTTACAGTCCCATGAGATGAAAAGGCCTAATGAGTAAATAATCACTGGTTCCCTTGTAGTCCTATGAGGAGATCCAAGTCTAATGAGCAAAAAATCACTGGATCCCTTGTAGTCCCTCTGAGGAGATTAAAGTTTGAATGAGCAAATAATCTCCTGTTCCTTTGTATTCCTATGAGATCAAAAGGTCTAATGAGCAAATAATCACATTTTCAAATATTTTATGAAAACACTTCATATGCAGTAAAGGCAGGAAAAAACAAATTTAGCATTATGTCATGACCCCTGGGTTGAAGTCTGAAGGTTCAAGTGATGAGAATGGAGGTGGGAAGGGATTTGTGATGTCATACCATTGCAGTTATTCTAGTTTACAAATTATTTGTTCAATTACATGTACATAGAATTGGAGATTCAAATTTACATTTCACATTAAATTTGTCCTTACACTAGGGACTTCAAAGGGATGAGGGA